>JAODAL010010068.1:0-62500 GCA_025379985.1 Phyllomedusa bahiana | reverse complement strand
TTTCTGTTACAATGGAACCACATGAGTATTGCGTATCTCACAGCTAATGACCCCAAAAACTAATAAAATATGAATTCTCAGCCACTATTAAAAATTCGATGTGAGGAGAATGCCACTTAGAAGCCCAAATTTTCTGTTCCTAAGGACCATAATTTATAAGCTGTATTCCACAGCAAAATGACCCTTAAAATTATAAATTCTGACTTCTCAGCCACTATTAAATTGGGAGGGAGAAATGCCACTTAGAAGTTCACATTTCTGTTTCAATGGACCATGATTATTGCTGTATCTCACAGAAACATGACCTTCAAAACATTGACTATGCGAAAAACTTCTTAAGATAAAGTGAGGTAAATGGAATACGGTGTTGTCATGAAACCTTGCTGTCTTTTACAGTCTCCTCACAGCATAACCAGCAAAATGAACGTTGGGAAAAGAGAATAAAATTGCTAGTAAAGAAAAGATCATTTTAAAAAAAGTTTTCAAGAGGGGACCATTTCTGTTTGGCAAAAGGAATGTGAAGTAGACTGCCAATCTGTCGGGTGACCTCGGCAAATGGGGGCCACAACATCCATTCAGAGATCCATGCCTGATTCATCTTGATGAAAAGTCAAACGATCCACATTATCTGTGGAAAAGCCGGATGCGTTTGTTGTAATGACTCCCTCCAGCTGGTGCTGAAGGTCGCTCAGATATGACGCTGGTGCTGGGCAGGACAACACCTCTATGGCGTGCGAGCCGCTCGGGCCATTGGTCATTTTGGATACCCAGAAGTCTTATTGGGTACGGAAACACATGCAAAAAAAAACATCGGTGTTTGAGACGCAGATGCTCGTAGCACCCATGATTTAAGTGATCTCTGTGTGTTGGATGTGTGCCCTGCATTGCATGCGGTCCGGTGAGGTGGTAAACAAAGATTGCCAGTGGTCAAACCATTAGGCTTCTGCCACCTGCCTGCTGTTGCGCTACGCTACTTGGCACTTACTGCTGTTCACGTCGCTGATGTTGTTCCACCGTTGACATTTGGGGAGGAACGTGAAGCAGAAGCAACAGATTGTCTCCAGTTGAATCAATCAGCAAGGTCTCCATTTCTGCATTTTTACTCTCTATTTGGGTGGGTGGAAGCGAAAGTGATGATTTTTTGTTTTGTACCGGGGGATCCAGTGAGGGTGGACACCCTGTAACTGTTGTTCATTTTGATGGCCTTAATGCGAGGAAATCAGTTGGAGGGAAATGGTGCATCATAGCATCATGGAGAGATGGAGCCTTGATTTCCCACCATGCCTCGGGGTCGGAAGGGGCAATAGCAAACACTGATCTTCCTATCTTAGTACTCCGCCTCACACAATTCGCGCCCAACCTCTTTCCAAGGCAGGGACGTCGGTATACATCGGTTGTCTAGGATTACCTCCTCCTCCGCTGCCTCCGGCACAAGCTTCAACACAGCCCTGACCTTGCATGTAGAGATGCACCCTGAGGCTGATTGCGCCACCTTGACTAGGCTCTGGACCCCCGATACCACTGCCTAATGTAGACCGATGAAATGTCGTTTTGATGTAAACTGTCGGGCCTTGTGGATTATGACGGAGAGTAAAGAAAGGATGCCGTTGTCCGCATCTGTGTCGTCTCTTCCTCCGTCGATGTGGCGGGGACCCTGTTGTTTTCAGAGTGTCAACGTTCGTTCACAGAACTAAGATCACAACAATGCTATTGTGAATAGGGCTTCGTCAGCACTGACCATTTTGGTTGGCTTCTTCAAAACTGGCAAGGATGGTGGCAGAGCTCTTTCACCTGCCTCCACTCTCGGCTGGTTTCAACCACCCCGAGGTCCGTAACGCTGCTTGTCAGGCCCCATGTGTCAATTCGTACTGCGTTAATGCTATTGCGCTGCTGCCACAATCGCTGGAGCATGTGGAGGGTGGGAATTCCAGCGTGTTGCCAACAGTCACAATGAGACGGGTATTGCGGGCTGGTGGAGGCCGAGCTCGAGGCTGAAGCTGCTACGCAGCCAGGAGGGACAAAAGCAGGGTCGCGAAGGAGGAGAAGTGCGAACTCAGACCTCGAGCCTTCTTCAGCAGGCAGGTCTCAGACCCCGGGTAGCTCTTAAATTTATGGACGGACATGGTTCATGACATGTGCACCCCACACCCCCCCCCCCAGGCAAGGGTGTGGCTCCAGCTACGATCTTAAGGGCGGCACTAGCAGGATTTTCGCACGTTATGCACACCACCTTGCCATGCCACCAAATGTTCTGGTCACCCAGCAGCACTCGGTCTCGTTGCTTTAGAGGAGTACCACAGCTCCTGAGCTGTGGTGTGGGACGGTCTCCAAGGCAGATTAATTTCAAACGGCTGGTTGTCTTTGGATTTGTGATGCACCAGGGTCCTTGGGGAAAGAGCCCCCCTGCACCATCCCTGCAGGTTTTGAAGAGCGGTGCGCCGAGCCTGAGAAGGCCACCGTCACACACCAGAGACATCCAACACCAAGCTCACCAGTGAGTGTACAGAGATATAGCCGGCTTGGCAGTGCTTACTAGTCCATGTGTCTGGTGTGGAGATGGACTTTTTCGAGACACAGATGCAGACAACGCGCTTGAAATTTAGATGACACGTGGTGGCAAGGGACAAGAGGGACGGGCTTTTTGCAAAGAATTGCTGCTCGGCATTGGTAGTGGGGGGCAAGCGGGGGCCATGATCGTGGGGAACCCATCTGTGTCCACCAGCGGAAAGGCTACATTTCCAAGGCCAAAGCCTGGCAATGCCGACATTTCAGGCTTTTGGCTTTGGGATGGTTTTGGGTTAAAGTGTTTCTTCTGCTCACCAAACCTGGGATAGACAGATGGCTGGGCTGCAGAATGGACGCTGTACGGCGTGAGGTCGTCAAAACTGACGGAAGGAGAGGGTAGATAGGATGGGTCTCTGTGGTGCTCGGTGGTACTGGGGCGCCGGTGGAGGCTGAAGCGGAGGCTGATCCCTGATCATGACTCTGAGTGAAATCGGCAGCTGAGGAACGCTTGGGTGGTGGCGGAGGAGGAGGAGGCGGAGACCAGAGGGTGGTTGTGACAGTAGTTGGAGGCCCGCGTCGGTCTGGCCTTTTTTTGGCCCAAGTGTCATCATTCTACTAAGGCATTCGCTGCATGTGGACTAGACTCATGTTGGTGTGGTTAACCATTAAGGTTCTTGCTCTACTTATGCGTTTTCGGCAAGGCGGCATTGACATCAGCTGGGAGAAATCAGAGGCTTGTCCAAAGAAGGCCCAGGCTTGAGAGGTCCTGGACTTTTTTGACGGCGATTGTAAGCGAGGAGCGGGTGTTTGCGCTGACCTTGGCTGGCGGAATCATATCAGCGGGATTCTGCGACCGCCCTCTCCCTTATTGTGGCGGTACCCGTATTGACCATACCCCATCATATACCTCCTAGTCCACTGAAGAAGCGCACCCAAGCAAAAACTGCGGAAAAGACCAGGATGGGTTCCGCATGTCGTCATCATCATTCATCATCAACCAGGGTTGATCTTGGTCGTCCTGACTTTCTGCATCCAGAAGCTGCGGGCTACAAGCAAGGGGCACTGCAGGACCGCCTGACTTCCTTCACCTCCTCTGATGGCCTCAGATGGGCGTGCAGAGGCAGAGAAAATCATCCTTTTTGCCTCTTGATCTTTTTAAACATGCCTTCTTGACCCAACCGCCATTTTGTCATCAAAGAGGTCTTTCAGAAAATGGATTATCACATGGTGGGTACACGAGTTGACATTTGGGCTGCTTCATGTGGACAATGCTGATGATTGCTTGATGACGGAATTTGTGGGGCCGTGACTGCAGGAGGAAGAGGAGGTAAGACTGATAGAATGCAGGTATGCTTTAACCACTGAAGGTCTCAGATTTGCGACGATGTTCGTTACTTAGATTTCACAGGGCCCTGACCCAGCTGAGACAGGCCTGACGTCCTGCAACCTGTCGATCCGCTGGGCATTGCGTGTTGTCGCCAGCTGGAAGGAGCACCTTCTCTCGTACCTATTACCTCCCATGTGCTACCCCCCTCTTTGCTCGCTTACCACCTGCATTTCGCTCCAATGTTAGAAATATACAAAATTTGAGAAGGTATGGACTTGTTTTGGAAAGTCTCTATAAAAGGACAGCAAATCACAGCTTTCTCAAATCCCTCTAATCAAAAAACAAATTGCTGGATTCAAATTCTAACTGCAAGGTGTCTATCAAACAAATCTGGACTGGGCAAAAGTCAAAAAACAAGTATGTGTTATGTTTTGGAAATAATAAAACTGATAATTTTTTGCTCTTTCAAATCACCTTGTTGGTGAATATAGAATTGCTGTTTTAAGATTTACGTAAGATGCTGCGTCAATGGAAAACAGTGCTGGATGCGCAAAAGTCAAAAGAACAACGTTAATCTTTTATGTTATGATACTAATAAAACTGTATTATTTGACACCTTTCAATTCACCTGTGGTGATATGAATTGCTGTTTTAGATTTACGTAGATGCTGCGTCAATGAACAGTGCTGGGTGCGCAAAAGTCGAAAAAAACAGTCACTGTTATGTATTGATATAATAAAACTGTATTTTTTTGCACATTTCAAATTCACTGTGGTGAATATAGAATTGCAGTTTTAAGATTTAGTAGTATGCTGCGTCAATGAACAGTGCTGGTGCGACAAAAGTCATAAAACACGTTAAATGTTATGTTTTGATATATAAACGGGTATTTTTTGCACCTTTCAATTCACCTGATGGTGAATATAGATTGTGTTTTAAGATTTACGTAGATGCTGCGTCAATGAAAAACAGTGCTGGGTGCGCAAAAGTCAAAAAACAACGTAACTGTTATGGTTTTGATATAATAACTGTATTTTTTGCACCTTTCAATTCACCTGTGGTGTATATAGAATTACTGTTTTAAGATTTAGTAGATGCTGCCGTCAATGAACAGTGGCTGGGTAGCGCAAAAGTTCAAAAACACGTGTAAACTGTTTGTTTTGATATAATAAAACTGTATTTTTTGCACCTTTCAATTCACCTGTGAGTGAATATAGAATTGCCGTTTTAAGATTTACGTAGATGCTGCGTCAAATGAACAGTGTGGGTGCGAAAAGTCAAAAAAACACGTAACTGTTATGTTTTGATATAATAAACGGTATTTTTTGCACTTTCAATTCACCTGTGTGAATTATAGAATTGTCTGTTTTAAGATTTAAGTAGATGCTGCGTCAATGAACAGTGCTGGGTGCGCAAAGTCAATAAAAAAACTCGTAACTTTATGTTTTGATATAATAAAACGGTATTTTTTTGCACCTTTCAATCACCTGTGGTGTGATATAGAATTGCTGTTTTAAGATTTAAGTAGAGATGCTGCGTAGATGAACTGATGATGGGTGCGCAAAGTCAAAAACACGTAACTGTTATGTTTTGATATACTAACCGGTAATTTTTTGCCACCTTTCAATTTCAACTGTGGTGAAAATAGAATTGCTGTTTAAGATTAGTAGATGCTGGTCAATGAACAGTGTGGGTGCGCAAAGTCAAATAACCACGTAATGTTATGTTTAGATAAAATTAACTGTATTTTTTGCACCTTTCAATTCAACTGTGGTGAAAAATAGAATTGCTGTTTTATGATTTATGTCTTTCTGCGTCAATGAACAGTGCTGGGTGAGCAAAAGTCAAAAAACACGTAATGTTATGTTTTGATATAATAAACGGTATTTTTTGCACCTTTCAATTCACCTGTGGACTGAAATATAGAATTGCTGTTTTATTTTTACGTAGATGCTGCTGTCAATTAACAGGGCTGGGTGTGCAAAAGTAAAAAAAACACGTAACTGTTATGTTTGATATATAAACTGTATTTTTTGGCACTTTCAATTCACTGTGGTGAATTATAGAATTGCTGATTTTAGTTTTACGTAGTTGCTGCGTCAATGAACTCTGCTTGGTGCGCAACATTCACAAAACACGTAACTGTTTTGTTTTGATATAATAATACGGTCATTTTTTCACCTTTCATTCACCTGTGGTGATATAGAATTGCTGTTTTAAGATTATTACGTAGTGCTGCGTCAATGAACCAGTGCTGGTGCGCAAAAGTCAAAAAAACACGTAACTGTTAAATTTTTGATATAAGAACGGTATTTTTTGCACCTTTCAAATTCAACCTGTGGGTGAATATAGAATTGCTGTTTTAAGATTTACGTAGATGCTGCGTCAATGAAACAGTGCTGGGTGCGCAAAAGTCAAAAAATCACGTAACTGTTATGTTTTGGATATAATAAACTCGGTTTATTTTTTGCACCTTTCTCAATTCACCTGTGGTGAATATTGAATTGCTGTTATTAAGATTTACGTAGATGCTGCGTTCATTGAACAGTGCTGGTGCGCAAAAGTCAAAAAACAAGTAAAACTGTTAGGTTTTGATATAAAAACGGTATTTTTTGCACATTTTCAATTACCTGTGGTGATTTACGATTGCTGTTTTAAGATTTACGTAGATGACTTGCAGTCAAATGAACAGTGTGGGTGCGCAAAAGTCAAAAAACACGTTAACTGTTTATGTTTTGATATAAGTAAATAAACGGTTATTTTTTGCACCTTTCCATTCACCTGTGGTGATTATAGAATTGCTGTTTTAGATTACGTAGATGCTTGCGTTCATGACAGTGCTGGGTGTGCAAAAGTAAAAAAAAAAACACGTAACTGTTATGTTTTGATATAATAACTGTATTAATTTTTTGCACCTTTCAATTCACCTGTGGTGAATATAGAATTGCTGTTTTAAGATTTACGTAGATGCTGCGTAAATGAACAGTGATTGGGTTCGCAAAAGTCAAAAAACACGTAACTTTTATGTTTTGATATAATATACGGTATTTTTTTGCACCTTTCAATTCACCTGTGGTGAATTAGATTTGCTGTTTTTAAGATTTACGTAGATGCCATGCGTCAAGATACAGTTGCTGGGTGCGCTAAAGTCAAAAACACGTAACTGTTATGTTTTGATATAATTAAACGGTTATTTTGTGACCTTTCATTTAACATGTGGGAATATAGAATTGCTGTTTATGATTACGTTAGATGCTGCGTCAGATGAACAGTGTGGGTTGTGCGAAAAGTCAAAAAACACGTAACTGTATGTTTTGCTATAATAAACGGTATTTTTTGCACTTTCAATTCACCTGTGTGTGAATATAGAATGTTGTTTTAAGACTTAGTAGATGCTGCATCAAGGGACAGTAGCTGGGTGCGCAAAAAGTCAATAAAAACCACGTAACTGTTATGTTTTGATATATAAACGGTATTTTTGCACCTTTCAATTCACCTGTGGTGATATAGAATTGCTGTTTTAAGATTTACGTCGATGCTGCGGCAATGGAAACATTGATGGGTTGCGCAACAAGGTCAAAAAAAAAGTAACTGTTATTGTTTTGATATATAAAACGGTTATTTTTTGCAACCTTTTCATTCACCTGTCGGTGAATATTGAATTGCTGTTTTAAGATTTCAGTAGATGCTGCGTCAATGAACAGTGCAGGGTGTGCAAAAAGTTAAAAAAAAAACACGTTAACTGTTATGTTTTTGATATAATAAACTGTATTTTTGTTGCACTTTTATTTCACCTGTGGGTGAGTATAGAATTGCTGTTTTAAGATATACGTTGATGTGCGTCAATGAACAGTGCTGGTGTGCGTCAAAAAGTCAAAAAAACAAGTAACAGTTTATGTTTTGATATAAATAAACGGTATTTTTTGCACCCTTTCAATTCACCTGTGGTGAATATAATTTGCTGTTTTAAGATTTAACGTAGATGTATGAGTAGAGATGAATGAACAGTGCTGGGTGCGCAAAAGTCAAAAAACTAGTAACTGTTATGTTTTGATATAATAAACGGTATTTTTTGCACCTTTCATTCACTGTGGTGAATATAGAATTGCTGTTTTAAGATTCGTAGATGATGCGTCAATGAACAGTGCTGGTGGCAAAATCAAAAACACGTAACTGTTATGTTTTGATATAATAAACGGTATTTTTTGCACCTTTCAATTCACCTGTGGTGAATATAGAATTGCTGTTTTAAGATTTACGTAGATGCTGCGTCAATGAACAGTGCTGGGTGCGCAAAAGTCAAAAAACACGTAACTGTTATGTTTTGATATAATAAACGGTATTTTTTGCACCTTTCAATTCACCTGTGGTGAATATAGAATTGCTGTTTTAAGATTTACGTAGATGCTGCGTCAATGAACAGTGCTGGGTGCGCAAAAGTCAAAAAACACGTAACTGTTATGTTTTGATATAATAAACGGTATTTTTTGCACCTTTCAATTCACCTGTGGTGAATATAGAATTGCTGTTTTAAGATTTACGTAGATGCTGCGTCAATGAACAGTGCTGGGTGCGCAAAAGTCAAAAAACACGTAACTGTTATGTTTTGATATAATAAACGGTATTTTTTGCACCTTTCAATTCACCTGTGGTGAATATAGAATTGCTGTTTTAAGATTTACGTAGATGCTGCGTCAATGAACAGTGCTGGGTGCGCAAAAGTCAAAAAACACGTAACTGTTATGTTTTGATATAATAAACGGTATTTTTTGCACATTTCAATTCACCTGTGGTGAATATAGAATTGCTGTTTTAAGATTTACGTAGATGCTGCGTCAATGAACAGTGCTGGGTGAGCAAAATTCAAAAAACACGATAACTGTGATGTTTTCATACGATTACACGGTATTTTTGGCAACAAACAACTGTGCTCGACATTACAAGATTGTGGGTTGGTAATATTTAAGTGCAAGGTGGTTATATCAACAGGTCAAGGTGTACATGGGTTAAAATTGAAACCTATCGAAATGTATATGATAATAAAATCGGAGGTTTTGCATGCTAAACAAGAGATCCTGCAGTTACTAGAATTTATGTTTATCCATATATAAGTTCATGGCTGCCCAATAGCCAGGACAAGATTTTCAATAGCATACTGTTAATATAAAGATATTCCCTACAATGTCTACACTAAGTCTTGTGACTTATCAGTGTTCTTTATAGATAGTGCTTGTCTGTGTTCGCCCGTGGGCACCCCCCCCACCCCCCCCCCCGCTCCACCCGCCGTGAATTTACAGTGGTAGATTCTGTTTACAATTCTCTAGCTAAACTACATAAAAATGGTTTCAAATCCCTATCTAACTAAATTGGAAGGATCACAGCTAATAGTAGAGGTTTCTTAGTGCAGAATAGACTAATCTTTTGCTGAGACTGTTTGGCCACAGGCAGTAACGCCCTAGGTCCTATCCCTATGAGACGCTGAGAGACATGAGGCTGAAACAGGAAACGCTGTTCTATGTTTAAAACGATGGTCATGAGGATATTTCCAGCAATCGCAACCATACAATCCCAGTCATGACGTCGCACACACATTAGTATCAGGAAGACCCTGCTCTATTTCTGTATCTTGATTTGATGGCGCCAAAACTACAGAAGCGCCGAAAAAGGCGCGATCTTAATAGTGGATTGCACAGTTTTTAACCTTATTTATCGCTACATGATCTGGAAATTTCGATCACCATAAAACACTAGCGATTTCAACTTTTGTCGATAAAAATCGCTCAACACTAATCCTTAGTATTGGACAAGTATTATAACTATTGTGATTGCATCAGGAACAGTCACAGGTGTTCTCTTTATGGGATATAGTATAATGTTTAAAGTTGAAGGTACTTCTAATTACACGAGACCTATGATGATGGAGTCTGCATGTCATAAATGTGTTTACATTGTAGTCACGCAAGTAACACATCTATCTTCTTGCAGTATCTGTAGCTCTTTGTACCCTGCCAGTCTCCCTACCGTTGTCAGTGGTGTAAGGCCCCATTTACATTTTATTTTCGGCCTCCCATTTGTGCTGTCCCGACGATGAACAGAGGACGAAAAAGAGATGTGAATGGCACCTAATAATGTATGGAGAAAAGTTCTCTGCCCGTGTCCCCATGCAGCAATGAGCTCAACTTCATTGCACCAACGCACGTGTTTTCCCTGACTGTTCATTGATCATCCTTACTAATTGTATGCTATACAGATAGGAAGACCTAGGTTATATTCACAAGATGTGAATACTGCACCAGAATACGTCTGTAAATACATGCCATGTATATCCTATTGCTTCCAATTGAAACACACCATGTATTTCATAATGCGAACTATGGTGCAATTTTTTTCTGCCGCAAATTTGAACTCTCCAAATGAAATAGGGATACCTAATTTAATGATGTATTGTCCATGGATAGCCAGCACACAGATTAGGCTTAATGAATGTCTACACATGACAAAGTGCAGTTTACAGCAATTTATATTTTGTGATGTACACCTGGATTATCCATCCCCCACAAGTGCACAAACATCTTTCACATTCACAACACAGCAAGTGTGCCTGTGTGCTGTCAAATGTCATGGTTGAATCTTAGTCCCCGTGCATCCCTGGCTTCACGGAAGGGTTAATGAAGCATTTTACACTGCTCATTTAGATAAATGGGCTGTCCACATAATGCATGTGTATGTCAGGTCTTCCAAGCAAGCAATGTTTTTTTTCTGTTTTCTGTCCCGGCTAATGGTATAAGCTCCTGTTATAAACTAAGAAAGCCTTTAAGGGGTATTTCCATCTCATTTTTTAGCTTTAAACGTAAGGTAAATAAAGACTATTACCAGATACATTGCTGTTCCATTTTTGCTTCATTTCAGAGTTAGAGCAGTTCTTATTGCCTGCTTTTTGGAACATGCTTCCCTATTAACCGACCACCTCTTTCTGCTCTAGCAGTAGCTGGGCTGGGACTTCCCTCTCTGCTGTGTCTAATCAATAGGTCAGAGCTTACTTTTCAGCCTCTGATTTTATCTTCATATTGAGAAAAATGTTTACATCCTGCTTGAATAGTTTTATTGCTTTTCACAACCCCTCCATCACCAATGTCCCTCTAAGGGTATGTTCACACGATGTACTGCGGCACATACAGTACGTGTCGTAGTACATCGTGTGTTTCGGGAGCTCCATTGACAGCCCCATTGACATTCATTACTTCCGGCGCGTATTGTACGAGCGGGGAGAGGAGGCATAATCCATAGTTCTCAATTTGCGCCAAAAACTAGCTTTTCGCCACATTTACTATGGGCGGCATGTATGAACGGGGCTACACCAGAAGTCTGGAGTATTTTCAGCCCATATCAGGCACACTACAGAGCGCAAGCGGCACTTTGTAATGTGCCTGATTTCGGGGGGTGTATGAAGCTATAGATTTATAGCTTTGTTATGGCAATTCTAGGCGCATTACTGCTGGAACAGGTAAACCACTTTCAAAGTAATGTCATGTTAGCACTAGAATGCATTCTATACTAATATTATGCGCATAAAATGTTTTGTTTAAATGCCAAGTTGCCCATTGTGTCTAATTTGCCATTTTCCTTCCAACGTGTCATGTGATTCGTTAGTGTTACAAGGTCTCAGGTGTGAATGGGGAGCAGGTGTGTTAAATTTGGTGTTATCACTCTCACGCTCTCTCATTCTCATCAATGTAGTTCAACATGGCACCACATGGCAAGAAACTGTCTAAAAAGTCACAGAAAAATTTAAAATTTTTTACTCAAAAACACAACCGCAAAGCCATACTTACAGCTCATTTTCTGGGCTATAGACTGAACCCAGTAGGAGGCAACACAAACCCCTGTGCTACCTGGAAAAGATATAACAGGTGCAGATAACTAATGAGCAGAAGCTCACACACCCCACCACTACGGGAACAACTGAATGATAAAAAACTGCACATTAAGTAATTATCAGTTCACACCAGTATGTGAAAAAGCCACAGTATATGGGGAGATTGCACAAATGCAAAAATACGGATAAGACAACAACTCACACGCCTACTATCCATGAGGGGGTGGTTGCTGGTATTATAATTGCACATAGATAAAGCAATACAGAGGGTGCCATTTATATAGATAAGTGTGGTGCTCCATGCTGGCTTCCAGCTTATTTACTATTCTATTCGGCAGGCTGCCCAACACTTTTAAGGTGTCCAACACAAAATACTGACACCCTCTGCTCCCCAGTATTTTGGACAAAAAAATGACATATTTGAAAAATAAAGAGTGCTGGGCAGCCCACCCAATCGAATAGTAGAAGCCGCACCTCTGCCGGATTTCAACTGTTAGGTATGTCTATACCCGAAAACCGACCTCATAATCCTACCTTTTTATGAATGTTTTGGGGCATACGAAGCCACTTTGTAGAAATGACTGAAGTGTTCTTGTTTTTTAACATTGTATCAGTAATCTTTACCTAGGTATAACCCATCTGGGAGCCACATAAAGTTCTGCTTTCAAAAAAAGCCACAATAAAAGAAACCAGCGTTTCTTGCAAAAATCATCTAAATTGGTGCAATTTAATCGCTTTTAACTTCTAACAGACACATTCAGCAATAATTGCAGGCTGTCATCATAAAACTGCTTTCACAATGCCTCTCAAGATAAGTGTTCACGCCATATCCATAAAGACAACATCATTTCCTCAGCTGAAGTGTTTCAGTAAACCCTGTGTTACCTGGATTTTATACATTCCTCTACTGCTGTACAATGAATGTGTCCACATTGATTTCAATAGTTAAGTCTCCAAGAATGACACAAGATTTTAATTGCTTTCCCTGAAGCATCTCATAAAACAGGTGAAGTTTACAGGGCAGAGCTGGTAACACTTGGCTTCGGGGCAAGCTCATGTAAGTGGCTGGTATTTCGGCACATGTCTACATTCATAGACCATTATGAGAAGGAGGCAGAGGAAGAAAATTAAATCATAATGAGCTATCAACAGCATCACCCTGCGGGAAATCACGGAGGGGACTATTTACTGTTGTTTAGACGGTTTGTTAATTGTGTTCCTTAAAGAAGACCAGACTTGTGTTTTATTTTTATTTTTTAATGAAATCTCTTTAAATGTAATTTCTTGAAATTGAACCTAGGACTGTCAGAGGGCCGTTGGAGTGTGGCTAAGTGCCTTGGCAGTTTAACACCTGTGCATGATGACTGGATGTACAGTGGGAAAAAAAAGTATTTAGTCAGCCACTAATTGTGCACTTAAAAAGATGAGAGAGGCCTGTAATTGACACCATAGGTAAACCTCAACTATGAGAGACAAAATAAGAAAACAAATCCAGAACATAATTGTCTGATTTGGAAAAAATTAATTAGCAAATTATGGTGGAAAATAAGTATTTGGTCAATAACAAAAGTTCATCTCAATACTTTGTTATATATCCTTTGTTGCCAATGACAGAGGTCAAACGTTTTCTGTAAGTCTTAACGAGGTTGGCACACACTGTTGCTGGTATGTTGGCCCATTCCTCCATGCAGATCTCCTCTAGAACAGTGATATTTTGGAGATTTCGCTGGGCAACACAGACTTTCAACTCCCTCCAAAGGTTTCTATGGGGTTGAAATCTGGAGACTGGCTGGGCCACTCCAGGACCTTGAAATGGTTCTTTCGAAGCCACTCCTTAGTTGCCTTGGAGGTGTGCTTGGGATCATTGTCATGCTGAAAGACCTAGCCACATTTCATCTTCAATGCCCTTGCTGATGGAAGAAGGTTTACACTCAAAATCTCACGATACATGGCCCAATTCATTCTTTCATGTACATGGATCAGTCGTCCTGGTCCCTTTGCAGAGAAACAGCCCCAAAGCATGATGTTACCACCCCCATGCTTCACATTCTCCCAATACTCTTCTGGATCATCCAAGTGCTCTCTAGCAAACGTCAGACAGGCCTGGACATGTACTGGCGTAAGCAGGGGGACACGTCTGGCACTGCAGGATCTGAGTGCCTGGCGGCGTAGTGTGCTACTGATGGTAGCCTTTGTTACGTTGGTCCCAGCTCTCTGCAAGTCATTCACTAGGTTCCCCCATGTGGTTCTTGGATTTTTGCTCACCGTTCTTGTGATCATTTTGACCCCACGAGGTGAGATTGAGGGAGATTATCAGTGGTCTTCTATGTCTTCCATTTTCTAATTATTGCTCCCACAGTTGATTTCTTCACACCAAGCTACTTGTCTATTGCAGATTCAATCTTCCCAGTCTGATGCAAGGCTACAATTTTGTTTCTGGTATCCTTCGACAGCTCTTTGGTCTTCACAATAGTGGAGATTGGAGTGTGACTGTTTGAGGTTGTAGACAGGTGTCTTTTATACTGATAGCAAGTTCAAACAGGTGCCATTACTACAGGTAATGAGCGGAGGGCAGAGGAGCCTCTTAAAGAAGTTACAGGTCCGTGAGAACCAGAAATTGCTTGTTTGTAGGTGACCAAATACTTATTTTCCACCATAATTTGCAAATAAATTCTTTGCAAATCAGACAATGTGATTTTCGGGGTTTGTTTTCTCATTTTGTCTCTCATGGTTGAGGTCTACCTATGATGTCAATTACAGGCCTCTCTCATCTTTTTAAGTGGAAGAACTTGCACAATTGGTGGCTGACTAAATACTTTTTTTTCCTACTGTAACAGACACAGACTCTTTTCACATCTGCATTGGAGGTTCTGTTAGTGGATTTTTCTGTATTCTGTTGGAACTGCCATTTAAACTTCTTTATTTGCCAGTATGAAAGGTATGAGATGTTATTTTTGGTGTTGCACACTTAGGCCCCGTTCACACGGCTTATTCTGCCGCGGATTGGCGCCGTACTGCGCGCCGGATTTGCGCTTCCGTACGGCGAAAATCCGCGGCAGCAATTACGGTAATCCACTGCTCTCATTGAGAACAGTGGAATTCCGTCGCTCCGCCCCGCTGGGCTAATCCGCGGTGGGGGGATAAAGTTACATGAACATTTTTTACGGCGCGGCCGCGCCGTAAACAATGCATTATATAGGGGGCGGGGAGCGGCGCCCCCGCCGCGCTCCGGCCCCGCCCCCGTCCCGCCCCGTATTCACGGCGGATTTGTGCGCTCAATACGGCGCACAAATCCGTTGGCAATAAGCCGTGTGAACGGGGCCTTAGAAGGTGCTGAACAACATGCCCAGTCGAATAGTAGTGACATCACCAGTAGGCTGTTACGCCAGCTTGGTGCAATATACATAACTGTATAATTGACGCTCTATAGAAAAACATATATATATATATATATATATATACATACATATATATTGTGCAGGTATATTAAGATAGACATTTTCCTCATGCATAGAAGGTACGTGAGTGGTATGCCCATTAGTACTTTCCACCTGTGGAACCCTCCCATATGGCATTGTGGCTGCTCTGAATCTTATTGGGAATTGGTCTATGACCTGTCTGAGGATCAGCAAGTAAGACTCCATTCTTATGTGAGTTATATTTTTCCGTGAGGAGTCTCCATCACAGAATCCTTCAAAAGGGCTGGACAAAATAGCAGAGCATCTCAGATAGTATTTAAGTCTGTCAGATGGAAGTAGCGTTATCACCCCCTGAGGAAGCGATCTATACGCGAAACGTGCGTTGGGGTTATAGGTGATACTTCCCAGTTACCACCCTATTGGTTAAGTATTATGATACCTTTGGTTATGCTCTTTTGTATGCTGTTTCCACTGTGAAGTTCGAGATGTCTGCTTATAATGGGATGCATCCACTTAAATGACATTTGATAGGAGCAATAGACTTAATAATTGGCATACCTGTTTATATATAATGATACATGCCTAAAATTACAACTTTTAGCAGGGACGCTAACTGGGATCTTTGGATCACCTATTGTACCACTTGGTGATTTTCTGTGTACCTCATATTTTTAAATATTTTTAATTATTGTTGATTAAATAAAGATTTTGTACATTTTTGATCATAGACTCTCGGTTTGGCGTGTTTTGTTATGTATTGAAAATAGCAGAGCATGCATCACTATGACGGAACACTAAAAGACCACTATATAGTCCATAGGATCTGTCTGGTTTTTCAGGTGCTTTTAGTATTTTTATTTTGGGGAACACAGCAGATTTTTTAAAGGGATTGGGAAAAGGTTCAAGAAACCTAAGGGGGCATTTCTGGTTTTCTTTTAAAGTGAGAGTCACGGGCTATTCCCCAAAAAGGGGCAATTATAGAGATTTGCATATAACAAAAAAAAAAATCACGGGAAAACGACTAAGCAAATCCAAAATCTAAAAAATAAATTTTAAAAACCTATTAAAACCCAAAAACCCTATCCCTAAAAACCCCAAATAGTGAAGACTTTAACAGTTTATTCTACTATGGCTAAGGGCCCCTTATTAGGATTCTATTCATAACCTTTATAAATACTAAAATTTCTACCCTAACAAGTCGATTTAATTTCGCCCCGAAAAGGGACGGCCCAACGGGTAAAAAATTCACCCAAACTCTATATTCCAGGGTCCCTTTTTAAATTGATCAAAAGGTTGGGGAATATGGACATCCCCTGTTCCCTCAATCTGAGTGCAGCAATTAAAGTTAAACCCCTACCAACGTCATATATATTTTTAAATTTTTACACCCAAAGTAAACGGCGTTAAAACTATTTTCCATAGGGCCCATATAAAATTAAATGTAAACCCCCTTGTATTCAGTACATATACCCGGGCCAAACCCATTTTTAATAAAAACCCCAGACCTTTAGATCTTTTTTAATAAAAAAATTAAACCGGGATCTTAATATTTCATTCCTTTTTCCCGAAAAGGTTTCCCCCTCCTTTTAAATAAACCCAAATAAAATGGGGGGTTCATCAGGGGACCCTAATCAGCTTAAATCACCCATATCGATTTCCCCCCCAATTTTTTCCCCCCCCCCTTTCCCCCCCAGGTCCCGGGAAGAAGGTTTAAAAGATGTCTCCCATACGCAATGCACTACCGGGGCCCCATCTCCCTTAAATACCCACACATCTCAAAATTCGGCTGTTTCGGCGTTATACAAAACCCGCTGCGATGCCCGGAAGTGCGGGTCCCCAAAGGGAACCTACGACTCCTGGGGCTCGGTCCATGCAGATTCACTGCGCAAAGGGAAGTGGGGCGCTTCACCATAGAAACCCCCCAAAACGTAAGTTATGTGTAGTCCCCGGCGCCCCAAAACCCGGGAAATAAGGGTTTAACTCGGGGTTTGACCCCCGGGACACCTTTCCTCCCCAGTCCCTTCATGAAATAAATCACAGGCCCCCCAAAACATACCCCCTCGGCCCCGTTCACACAAGGCACGTCCATTATATAACAGAAAACCCCCCCCCCAAATTTACAAATATGAAAGGGACTTCAAATGGTAAATACAATGTTTTCTTTTTTAATTTTTTTAAAAGGGTGAAAACCACCCCTTAATTTTACATCAGGTTTTCTTTTTTGGAATCATCTCTCAATACTAGATGTTGGGGTACCTTAAAAGGGGAGTGCCACCAATAAAAATAAAAAAAATACAATGCGGCAACCCCCTTTTCATATGGAAAAACCAGATTCAATTAAAATTTAATTTTGAGCTTTCGAATAATGTGAGCTATTTTCCCCCAAATTCAATCACACAAAAAAAAGGGTTTTCCCCAAAAGTCAATTCCCGAACAAAATTTAAAAAAAACAACCATAATTTAGGTTTTTTTTAAGCCCATATGGGTCTGAGTTTTTAAATTTCGATAGATCCATTCAGCCTTTTTTGCAAAAATTTTTTTTTTTTTCACAGTACCCTTTTTTTGTGTGATTTAAATTTTGTTAAATTTCACAAAAAGGGAAAGGTACAGAAGAATCCCCTTTCCCATGTTTCTCCCTACATTTTTTGCAATGGGGTCTACGTCTGTTTTAAAAACATCACCAATATTTTCCCCTGACACGTATCCTGACCTGTTGGAGGTTTTTTCCCTATTTACTGTTTTCCCAAAAAGGCAGCCGCATAGATATAAACAGCTTGGCTAGAAAAGTTTTAAAAAATCAGAATTTTTATAAGTTTCCCCTGTTAGGGTTCTTTTAAAAATTCCCCTTTTTTTTGGGATTTTGGAAATCAAGGCTAAACACCTCCCACATTTATACTTTCCAAGGGGTTTTCTTTTCCAACCATTTTCCCCGCTCCCAATGGGGGGGGCCATAGTGGGCTACGGACAAATCTGTCTGGGAAGGGGGAATTTTCCCCCGCCTGTATTTTTTTTCAGGGGTTTTTTGGGGGGGATTATCCGTCAGTTCTTTACCCAAACCCTTCAGTCCCCCAAATGTTTTCTTTTAAAATTTTCAAAATCCCCACTATTCTTTTCATCAAAAGTCCCATCACCTGAAACCCCGTGGATTTTTTCCCTTTAAATTTATTTTTAATTTGGGTTAAAAAGGGCCAGTCGGTTCTGTTGAGCGTTCTTAAATGTGGTTTTAAATACAGAGGGGGGATTTCCCTCTCCGGGAAATCTGTATTAATTCCCCTTTCCCTGTTAAATTAAAAATCTGTTACTCTAAAAACAGTTTTTCCGAATCCTGAGATCTGCCCCTTTTGGAACCCCTTTTTTGGAGGCCCCTTGGGGTTTGGTTTGTTTCCCCTTTTCAATAAATTTATTTTTTTGCTTTTTCCCTTACGAAAATTTACCGTTTTGAAGATACCCCAATTTTCATCCCAAAAATTTTTTAAGGCCCAGAAATAAAGATCTCCCTTTTTTGGATTTCCCAAAAGAAAATTGGTCCAATGTCGTTTTTATTCAGAGCCCCCAAAAATTTGACAAAAACGGGGCCTTCCGTGCCCTGCCACGCAAAAAGGGCGTCGTTATGTTTTTCCCCAAAAAAAGGACGTTATTTGTGTGGGATTCCATTTCCTCTCCCGAAAAACCCCGGGCCCTCTCCCACCCGCCCCGGAAAAAAATTGGCTTTGGGGGGAGCGCACGAGCTCCCCTTTGGGCCCTACCCCTGAGCTGGTGGTTTGGGCCCTGGGCCCAAGAGGAAATATTTTGTTATGTTTGAGCAACCCAAAAAACCAAAACAGCTCCAACATGTCTGTTTTGTTTTTCAAAAAGGGTTCCTCTCATGCTCAGGAAAATATTCCATGCTCGTAGGCCCAGTGGTGTGGGGAAACTACTATATAGTGCCTCCACAACCATTTGGGGCCCAAAAGCACCCCCCTCAACTTGTATTCCCTCCCCAAATTTTGTGAGCAGATCCCTGTTCCCGCAAGTAGGAGGGCCAAATTTAGACAACCCCAAAAACTTTCAAGATCCGATTAAATTTCAAATCCTACATTTTTGAGTCAAAAAGAAAACGATACCAGATACTATCGGGCGCCCCTTTTTGGGGGGGGTAACCCCCCTTTTGAATTTTGGGAAATTTTAAAAAAAAGGGAGCAACCTGAGGGTTTTTTTTGGTAACAGGAAACGTACTTCATCCCTAGGAGGAGGGCCCCCTCTAAACCCCCCAAAACAATTCCCCAAAATTCCCAAATAAATTGTGTGTTGGGGTCCGACAAAATGGCATACCATTTCGATCTTCCCAAAAAGCCGACTTACATTGGATACATAATCTTTGCAATCCATAATTACTGTATTACCTCCTTTATCGGATGGTTTTATTACGATTTTATCATCCGACTCCAACGCCATCATTGCCTTTATCTCTTGTTTGGTCAGAAATTTTACATTGCCTACCCTTTCGTTTCTCGGGTTGAAAGTGCCCCCTTTGAAACTTTGTGACCCTTTTAACAAAGGGCATAATTTCTGGGGGTGTCTTGTGGGGGGGGGGACTATTACTTTTTAAATTTTAAATTAATCTGTGGTCCCCCCACTATTAGTCAGCTTTCCTTGGTGTCCCTCTTCTAACAAACTGACCAGAGTTTTAAATACAGGGAGATCTTCAGAGTCAATTTCTAATTCTCTGCAAACCTGTGCATCATTATTTTTAAAAAATTTGCACCATTTTAATTTCCGAGTAAATAAGTTGATATCTTTTAAACCCCGCCCCAAATTCTTTTTAAATTTTGTTGTGGGAAAAAAAGGGCAAGCCTTTTGGTAAAAAACATTCATTTCATCTTGTGTTTAAGTGTTTTCTGGGAAGATTAATTATTGGGGTTTTTCCCTGCCCCTCTTTCCCTTTTTTGGGCTGTTTTTTTTTTTTTTTTTTTGTACTCTCTTTTCGGGCCCGGTTTTTGTAAAGCCCTGTTTGTTCTAAAAAAAGGGGGGGGGAAGTGAGGAGGAAAAGGAAAAATGATGAGACATATTGGGGAAAGGGTTCCCCTATAATTGTGGAGGGTCTCTGGGGGGATTGGAGGTTTGATGTTCCCATATCGTCCACCCCAGTTTTCCTGTTTGAAACTCCCTCTCCTTCCTATTCCCATGATTTTTTTAAAAAATTTTCCCCCAATGGGGGCTCCCCCTCGTTGTTATAATTCCTTTGTTGTTATCACTTCTGAACCCTTTCCCAAAAAACAGAGGAGGAAATATCGGGATTATTTATTTCCTGTTTTATTAACAGGTGGGCAAAAGCCTTCCCTTCTTTTAAAAATTTAACCCAGGTCACGGAGGTAATGCTTATGTTTTCTTCCTTTAAACCCTTTTGTATATTTTTCAATAGGGAAATTTTTTAAAAAGGTTTTCCCGTCTAGAAAAAAAAGGGGGGCCTCCTTAAATTGTTTTGCAATTCTTTAAATTCTTTTAGTTCCTCCCTGTTGACTTTTAGGGTCACTCTTTTTCCCCCTTTTTAAATGTATGTTCCCTTTAAATTCAGCGATGAACTAATAAGTTCTTGTTCCCCCTTTTTTATGGGCCTGGGGGTTTTAGTTTTCACAAAAGGGGGTTACCTGGATTTTTAAAAAACCCCTGGGACTATTTTTTTCTAATTTTAAAATTTTTCCCAAACAAAAGAGTTTTTCCCCAATGAATTAATATTTTTCCCCTAAGCAATATAAAAGCTCTTTTAAACACAGACTTCAAATCTACACTTTTGGTACACTCGATAGAACTATTTTCAGAAAAAATCTTTTGAATGTCTTGCATCCATTTATCCGTATTCGGAGACTCACTTAAGGGAAAACCTTTCCCTTTACTAAAAAAAGAGTCCCCTGACTTTTCCTAAAAGGGCCAAAAACAGAGATTTTTCATATAAAAAAAAAAAAAAAAAAAAAAAAAATCACTGAAAAACGACCCAAGCAAACCACAAATCTAAAATATTAAATTTTAATACTCCTTTAAAAAACCAAAAAACCTTTTCCCTTTAAAACCCCTTTGTGAAGCATAACCGTTTTCTACTACTATGGTTTAAAGGGGCCCTTTTTTAGGATTCATTCTATTAACCCTTTTAAATACTATAATCTACCTAACAAGTCGGGGTAATTTGTCCCGGGTAAGGGCGGCCCAACGCCCGTATTAAAACCCGCATTTTTAAAAACGGGTCTAAAAACAAAAGACCCCTTTTGGGCCCCTTTTGAAAACCCCAAAATTTCAATAAGTTTAAAGAACCAAAAACCCCGGGGGTTAGGGTGATAGGGACTTTTGTGAAAAGGGTTAGTGGATTTTGAAAAAATTTTTCCCGAAACTTGGGGGGGGGTTTGAGGTTGGATAAAGATCTGACGGAAAATTCTCCCCAAAAAAACCCCTGATAACGTACAGGCGGGGAAGTTCCCCTTTGAGACGATTTGTCCGTAAACCCTATGTTTCCCCCCGTGGTTGCGGGGGGGAACTTTGGGTTTGGGTAGGAAAGCCCCTTGGAATTTTTAAAAAATGTGGGAAGGGTTTTGCCCGTGGTCCTTTTCCCAAAAAAAAAGGGAAATTTAAAAGGGAACGTAACCCGGGAAAACTTATTTAAAATTCGTGATTTTTTTAAAGTTCTAGCCCAAACTTTTTGTATATCTTTGCGGCCTTTGGGCCCCTGTGGGAAAAAAAGTTTTATAGGCCCAAAACCCCCAGACAGGTCAGGGTACGTGTCAGGGAACATAAATTTGGGGATGTTAGACCAAAGTGGGGGAACCCATTGCTAAAACCCTGTATGGGAGAAACATGAAGGCGACTCTTCTGTACTATCCTTTATGTGTATTGAACAAATTAGAGTCACACTAAGAAAGGGTGACTGTGATAAGAAATTGTTGCGAAAAGAGGCTGAATGGATCTATCGTATTAAATCTCAGAGCCCATATGGGCTTAATGAAGCCCTATATTATGGTTGTTTTATTTAATTTAGTTCGGGAGATTGACTTGGGAAACCTTTTTTAGTGTGATTGAATTTGGGCAAAATAGCTCATATTATTCAAAAGCTCATATTATTCGAATTGACTCTGAGTTTACCAGTATGTAGTGGATTGCAGCATTGTATTTTTTATATTATTATATTGCTGGCACTCCCCTTATATGGTACCACAACATCTAGTATTGAGAGATGATGTCCAAACAGAATCCTGATGTAAAATTAGAGGGATGTTTTCATCCTTAGAGAAAATTATAAAGAAAACATTGTATTTACCATTTGAAGTTTCACATATTGTGATGGACAGGTTTGTCTGTTATATATATGGACGTGCCTGGTGTGAACGCGCCGAGGGAGTATGTTTGGGGCGCCTGGTGAGTTTATTGCATGAAGGGACTGGTGAGGATGGTGTCCCGTGGGTCATCAGAGTAACCGTAATTTCCGGTTATGCGCGCCGTGACTACACATAGACTTACGTTTGGAGGTTTCTATGGTGAAGCGCGCACTTCCGCATTTGCGCAGTGAATCTGCATGGACGCTGAGACCGAGGAGTCTGTAGGTTCCCTTGGCGACGCGCGCACTTCCGGACATGCGCAGCGGGTGTGTATAGACGCCGAAAGCAGCGCGAATTTTGAGATGTGTGGGCTATTTAAGGGAGATGAGCCAGGTAGTGCATTGCGTATGGTGAGACATCTTTTACCTGCTGCCGGTACCTGACAAGGCTATTGAAGTCGATATGCTGATTGAAGCTGATTAGAATCCCCTGATGAACCCCCGGATCTATTGATGGATTAAGAGGAGGGGGAGAAACGCGTCGGGATAAAGGAATGAAATATGAAGATCAGGTTGTAATTCGTTATGTATATGAGATCTATAGGTCTGGGTTTATATTAATGAATGGATTTGGCCGGTGTATATGTGACTGAATACAGAGGTTGAGCATTTAATGTATACTGGTCATATGGACATAGTTTAGCGCCGTGACTTAGGGTGTATATTAAATATATATATGATCGTTGGTAGTGAGTTTACTTTAATTGCTGCACTCAGATTGAGTATTAGGGTATGTCCACATTCCCCAACCTTTTGATCATTAAACAGGGACCCTGTGAATATAGAGTAGGGTGAGTTTCTACAGCGTTGGGCCGTCCTTATCGGGACGATTACTCGACTTGATAGGTAGATTATAGTATTTATATGGTTATAGAATAGAATCCTAATAAGGGTCCCTTAGCCATAGTAGTAGTAACTGTTATGTCTTCACTATTGGGATTTATAGGGATAGGTTTTTGGATTTTAATAGGAGTATTAAAAGTTATATTTTAGATTTGTGGATTTGCTTAGTCGTTTTCAGTGATTTTTTTTTTTTTTTTTCTTTTGATGTGATAAGTCTATGTACTACCATTGATAATGACAAGAGTATTAGTGACATTAAGAAATTGTTGGTTTAAACTTTCTTTTCAGAAATGAGTCAAGAATTCTTATAGGAATTATTAAAATTCATTCTCAGCTATAATTATTTTAATTTTAAGGACCAATGTTATTTTTAGCCTCATTTTATGCAAATTTGTACGTCTTCTCTATAGGGGACGTTCATCTCTGTGTCCAACCACTTCGTGCAGGTATTGAGGTGGTGGCAGTCTATAGATGATATTTTTTTCATCTGGATTGGAACTGAGAATCCATTGAATGCATTTCATCAATTTCTGACTCACAATGATCCTAACATTAAGTTTACGTTATCCTATTTTTTTTAAATTTACCAAGTCTTTGCAGTTTTTGGATACATGTGTTAAACTAGATGATAATAGTTAAGACTACCCTAACCAGGCTTTAGGTCAAGAACACTCCTCCTCAGAGAATGAGGAGGGCGGTGCTTGTGACTGTCTTCCCAATTCATTTCTGTAGGAGTACCAAATGTAGCCAAGCACACTTGCTTGGCTATGTGCAAAACTCCCATAGAAATGAGTGGGAAGAATAGCCACAAGCATTGCCCTCCTCATTCTTTGAGATGTAAAACGTCTTCTCAGCAGGAGGAATGCACAGAATAATCAAAAGCTCCAGCTGACAGGAGTGACATCCAAGTAATTTTTTAGCCATTGTTAAAAAATACACAGGCATACGTTCTAGGAAAAAAACAGCAGGACTGATGCATTTCAGTAACAAACCTTACTCGTAGTCAGGTTTACTAGTAGCAAGGTTTGTTACCGAAACGCGTTAGTCCTGCTGGTTCTTGCTTAGAATGGACGCCTCTGTGTGTTTTTAATCAAAAATAAATAAAGAAGTTTTTTTATACTTACCGTGCCTTGGATGCCTTGAGTGGATGCTGGATTCTTCCTTTGTTTAATTATGGGTTTGCACCAGCCGCTAGTCAATGCTGTCCTGGTGGCTTCAAGGGTGTCTGTGCTGGCTAAGTCCATTCACAATTCAGGAATCACTGTGACAGGCCTAGTCACATGCCGGAGCTTATAAACTTATCACATCTGCATATTTGCCAGAGAACTTTTCAAGTCTACAGATAACAAAATACAGTTAGAGTTACTGCCTCTTGTAGAGTAAAGGAGCTTAAAGGGGTTGTGCAAGATTTTTCAAAAAAGGGCCAGTGGTTGGGGCTGTTTTTAAATAAGTGGAGAAGACACCACTCCAGTCATGTGCTGCTCAAGTGTTCCTCGCTGTTCCCTTGCCTATAATGTCACATCAAAAGTTTATGTGATGCTGCACCAATTACTGGTGTCAGCATTGTTTGCCTACATGTATGGCACATGACTGTTGATGCTTCTTAGGGTTTCTATGTCTAGGACCCATCTCACACTTCAGCATTTACTGCGCTCACATGGTAGCTTCATGGGTTCCACTCCCCCTGAGGCCATCCCTAGAATCTTTTTCTTCACAGCCTACCAGTGGGCTCCGAAGCAAAGGCCTCCAACCACTGTCAATCATATGCTCGCTGCGCACATACAGTTAGGCTATGTCTACACTTCCATCGGTTTTTTTTCGATACAGGACCGCAGTTTTCGTCATGTTTTGTGCAAAAACCATGGTCGGTTCTCATTTTTTTGATGTCCCCCATACAATTGTATTGTATGGGAAGACGATGAACAAACTCAAAGCACCGGCGTGTTATACAACATGTTGTATAATACGCCAGCACCAGAAGATGAGTGGAGAAAAAAATGACCTGTGGAGTCTACAGCTAATTTTTTCTTATAGTCTACGGGGCTGCCTGAACGATCATATTTTTGGCGTTTTTTGAATATGAAAACTGCTGAAAATACAATTGTTTTGCTATGCCCCCCCCCTTTACCTCTTTAAATGATATGGAAATATTTTACTCCCCCTTTAAATTATAATGACACACTGTAACTTGGGAAACAAGACTATCATAAAGAAGTTGTGCCCTGCTTCAGTGACAATGAAGTCGCTTCACACATTATGGGGCATATTTATTAAGGCAGTTGCAGCAGAATTCTGGCCCAATTTGCTCCAAAAATAATGTTGTACATGCTGTGCACCACATTTACGGTGTGTTTTAGACAATTTCTAGACACTTCTGCACCTTGTCTAACAAAAGGGGTGCGATTGCTGTAACGGGTGTGGCTTAGTGTGCGACGCCATGCACCAGTATATGCACCAGATTTATGAACACTATGATAAATGTGACACATTAAGACTGTCTAGTCTAACCTTACACTGTCTAAGATTTAGACAGTATTGATAAATCTGCTTCTAAGTTTTTTGCTCCAGTTTTTGTGACAATTTTTCATTCAGTTTTTTGAGCCAAATTCAGGAATGGATTGAAAAGGAATGGGAAATAAATAAAGGATTTAGACTTCCCTTTACTTCTATATAGAGAAAATCCACTGTCCTATGATTGTACTTGTTGCAGTTCTCATCCCTTTGACAACCAAGGTTAAAATTGCCCACAGTGGTGTGATCCACCTGTATCTCAGTTGGCTATGGGGCAATTAATATATATTTTTTTTGCTTTGTAGCCTAATTGTCTGAGCAACATATCTGCTTATATCCCACCCTTGTCAAATACAATCCTCAGGAATATAACTGGTATTTCATGAATGATGTATATTTTTATAATGGGCTCTCTACCTCCTCATCTGTTTCTTCCAAAGCTGACCTCTTTTTGTTATTATTATTATTTATTTTAAAGCGCCATTGATTCCAGGGCGCTGTACATTCGAGGGGGTTACATACATTACATAAGTCAAACGAGTACAGTGATAAGGGATAATGACAATTGGCACGACAGAGGGAGAGAGGACCCTACCCGCGAGGGCTTACAATCTACAAGGAGGGGGAAAGAGACAGGAGGTGAGGGGCAGACATGTCTATGGAGGAAGTAGTGACAAGTTTATTGAAGGTTATAGGCAAGCCTGAAGAAATGGGTTTTCAAGATGCTTTTGAAGCTGGTGAGAGCGGGGGAGAGTCGGATGTGTTGGGGCAGTGAGGTCCAGAGTGTGGGTGAAGCACGGGAGAAGTCTTGGAGACGGTTGTGTGAGGAGCTGATAAGGGGGGCGCAGAGGAGAGGTCCTGTGAGGAGCGGAGAATGCGTGGGGGAAGATATTTGGAAATTAGGGCAGAGATGTATGGAGGTGAGAGGTCATGTAGAGCCTTGTAGGTCATGGTTAGTAGCTTGAAATGAATTCGCTAGGCAATGGGAAGCCAGTGAAGGGATTGGCAGAGGGGAGAGGCAGGGGAGTAGCGAGGAGAGAGGTGGATAAGACGGGCAGCAGAGTTAAGGATGGATTGGAGGGGAGCGAGGGTGCTAGCTGGGAGGCACTGAGAAGGATGTTGCAGTAGTCTAGGCGGGAGATGACAAGGGCAATGGACCAGCATTTTTGTAGTGTCATAGCCGAGGAATGAGCGGATGCGGGAGATATTTTTCAGGTGGAGGCAGCAGGCAGAGGTGAGGGTTTGGATGTGCGGTTTGAAAGATAAAGCAGAGTCTAGGATTACCCCAAGACAGCGGACTTGTGGGACCGGTGTAAAGTGTAGAGCCGTTGACTGTAATAGAGAGATCAGGGGCAGGGGTAGAGTTGGATGGTGGAAAAGATGATGAGTTCTGTTTTCTCCACATTTAGTTTTAGGAGACGTGATGAGAAGAAGGAGGAAATGGAGGACAGACAGTCAGGGATCCGGGAGAGTAGAGAAGTGACATCTGGGCCAAAGATGTAGAGTTGGGTATTATCAGCATACAGGTGGTAATGAAAGCCATGTGAGGCTATGAGCTGACCGAGGCCAAGGGTGTAGATAGAGAAGACTAGTGGACCCAGGACTGACCCTTGGGGGACACCAACAGAGAGTGGCCGGGGGGAGGAGGTGGAGCAAGAATGAGAGACGCTGAAAGTCCGATCAGTGAGACATCTTATGCATGAATAGCATTTATTCAGCATTGCATTGTTTTTATAACTTGGCTGGCTCTGAAAATTGCACTTTACAAGTGGTTGGCCAAAGGTCTGTTTACTGGAAGTCATCAGCTGTCCAGATGGTTCAGTAGTGTAGACCAATTGCTGAACCCATTCACATAGTAATTGCAATGATTACTTATAATTTTGGGTCAGGTCACATTTTTATCCATTTTAGCATGAAATAACTGAACTGATCCGCTGAGTTGCTGTTTTTTTAGGCTGTTTGGGTCATGGAAGTCACCTTCAAGGTAAAAGATTAAGAAATAGTCTATGACGTCCTGCTGCAATGCAGTTAGAGTGCTTTTACAAACACTTTGTAAAGATTAGATGTTTCCTCCCAAGTTCATGCTCTAAGACTCTTATCTCTTTAATGTAGTCTAAATCTCTTATGCAAGGATATAGAAGGTCCTCTTTCATATGCAGTTGGAGTGGTTATGTCATCACACTTCATTAGAATGGGTAGCATGTCAATGTCATGGCTAAATTTTCTGTGACTTTGTAAATCTGGAAAGAAAAAAATGCAATTAATTCTTACTGAAAAATCAATTAGATTTTCCGACTCTGCCATTAAGGGGTCTGGTTCATAGCAGAAAGGTAAATGTTCTGAGGCATGCATACTGGTGAGTAGCTCACACACCTGCTGTGGCCAATAAATAAGGCTAAAGCATAGTTGTAGATTTTTGAGCTTCATTTTCTTCTTAGATTTTTTTTCTACTGCAGTCAGTTATGATTACTATGGGCAAAGTGTATGTTAAAGCCAGGTCAAACAGATGTGATGGTGTAATATTTAATTCCTCTATGCATGGTTGTAACCTCTGTGTGCTGGTGGTGATTTATGAGAGGTCTAGTAGTGATCATCTCATTCGGGTAATCCCACAACTATAATAGCAGGCATTAACTGGTGTATTGGTGCGGTACAGAGGCAATCAGAGTTCTCTTTAACAGATTTTTTTAAACGTTAATGGTAAAGTGTTAGATGTTAGGTTATATTTAGGGCCTAGCCCTCAGTGTCTTGTATCTCTTAGCACCACATGAGGCACAAAGATACTTCTAACAGGATTTTTGGCGACACGCCTGGTGAGATGGGAGCCTCCCTTTTCTCCTTTTTCTTCCTCATGTCAACTAGATTCTTTCTCTGTCCTGGTGCAAATGTCTGTATTTGTAAGATGTGTATGTCTCAAATCAGTAACTTTAAGTCATTTACTGAAAAGGGCACAGACCTCCCTTTGGATAGACTAACATTTTCCACAGACTCTTTCACCTTTTTCCCAGGAATCCGCTCTTCCTGCACTTTCTCCCGGTGCTTTGTGCTGCTGACTGTCTGGTTGGGAAATTGCCAGCTCCACGTCAACAAGCACATAGTTTATTGCTTATAGACTCAGGAAGACTTTGCTCACAAGAGACACTTCACGCTTTATAGTTACAAAAAAAACATATAGAGTTTAATATACTTGACAATTCTTGCTTAGAGGCACCTCCAGTCACACAGTAAGGCTCAGTGAGTGACACTGCAGAATCCTAGCTCTTTACTCTAGAGCAGGGGTGTCAAACTGCCAGCCCTCCAGCTGTTGGGAAACTACAATTCCCATCATGCCCACTGTTATAGATTATACAAATGCATGATGGGATTTGTAGTTTCCCAACAGCTGGAGGGCCGGCAGTTTGAAACCTGTGCTCTAGAGCATTGGCGTCAAGCTCAGGCCCACAGGCCAAATCTGGCTGGCAGTGTCATTATATTTGACCCTCGAGTAACAGCCAGGTGGTGTACAGAGGCAAAAAGGAAGAAGCCAGGGGTTGTCATTACACTTCTCTCACTCAGCCCCTTCCATCTTCATAGAGCAGAGAAGGGGTGACTGATAAGATCTGTTTCTGCTGCATTCTACCGCACAAATAGCTGCTTGGCATGCACAGGACAGGAACACTTAGGCCTTGTTCACACGGCTTAAAATTGGTCGTATTTCAGTCCATAATTACGTGCCGGAGTGCGCAAATTACGGCTGGAATACGTCCCAGTCATTATGGTAATCCACAGTTCTCATAGAGAACTATGGATTACAACTCCTCTCCCTGCTCGGCGGATCCGCCGGGTGGGGAGATAACTGACATGTGAATTACCAGCGGCGTATACGCGCCGCTGGTAATGCATGTCTATGGGCCGGCGAGGTGCCGCCCCCCGCACTCGGCCACACGGCGTAATTGCGGAGCGTAATTACGCCCTGCAAATACACCGTGTGAACCTAGCCTTAGGGTGCGTTCTCACTGCACAGCACAAATACCGTAAGGTTTGCCGGCCGGTATTTGTCCTGTTTTACGGCCGTCCCCATGGCCGCAGGGGTGGGGGGCGGCTTTTCTCCACGATCAGTGGAGTAAAGCCCTCCCCCTTCACATTGAGAAGCACATATTCCGTCCGGAAACTGGACGGAAGATTGTGCTTACACAATGTTTTGCGGGCGGACCGCAGGCGGAAAAACCGTTTCGGATAAGGGTCTCTCCTTTACCCTTCCATCTGCCACCAGAGGCTAACACCAAGCTCACTCTCTCTCTCTCTCTCGGAATCTGTACTGTTCTCTCTCTGCTATCCGCTGTCACCCCCATGCTGTCTCGAGTCTCTGTCCCACTCTCTCCCCAGACAGAATCTAGGGGATACCTCTTTTCCTCTCTCGTGTCCTCTCTCTAGCCGTGCCTCAGGAGTGAGGAAGGAAAATCCTTTTCCCCCGACCATCTCCTTCATTTTCCAAAAGAACTATTTACATCCTGGGCACTTCACTCTATGGCCAGCCCTGGGCAGAGCCCAGTGTCCTCTCCTGAGGGCTACATCTTTGCTGTCTCGCTGACTCTCTGCATCCGTCTGGAACCTTCTTTTTTTCTCTCTCTCCTTAAACTGACTTCCCTCAATCAACTCTAACTCGGGCTCCTCCTCCTATCTGTTTCCTGATGGGTTGCTACTTAGTTTGCCCGCCTTCTCCTCAGCCCAGCTCCACCCCTTGAGCTTGCTGATTGGCTTCGTCCTAAGGCCGTGTTCACACGGCTTATTCCCGACGGATTTGTGCACTCACAAATCCGCCGTGAAGAAGGGGCGGGCTGGGGGCGGGGCCGGAGCACGGCGGGGGCGCCGCTCCCCGGCCCTATAGACACTGCATTATCTACGGCACGTACGCGCCGTAAATAATGTGCATGTCACTTTCTCCCCGCCTGGCGGATTCGCCGAGCGGGCAGGAGCGACGGTATCCACTGTTCTCTATGAGAGCAGTGGATTACCGTAATGACTCCACGGATTGGCGCCGTACTGCAGCGCAAATCCGGCGCGCAGTACGGCGCCAATCCGCGGCAAAATAAGCCGTGTGAACGAGTCCTAACAGTCCCAACTGTCACTCTCTCCAAACTGCTAACCACCCGTCTGCCAAAACCAGGCCACTCCTCTTCCTGGTTTCCCATGGCAACCCAGTGTGCTAGAACTCCTAACACAGACATAACTACAACCCCTTACACTGTCACTCACCAATCACCACTGTCTACAGGGTTGCCACACCTGTTAGCCACACCTGACTACCTCATGGCAGCCAAGGCCCCCAGGAGCAGATTTCAACATTGCCATGCAGCCAAACCATACAGAAACCAAAGCATATAGTAAAATACCATATGTGCCCAAAGTTACAATTCACATTAGCATCATAGTAAGCATATCCTGCAAAGAAGGCATGTGTTTAACATGAGATCTAACATTTCACGCATTTCTCAGTCCCATAACTTTACAGATGACTTCCAGGAGGCTATGGCGTAGTTTCTGTAGGATTCTTTCATAGTTCTACATCTATCCCATTATCACTCTTCTTCCAAATGTTAAAGAAAATTTCTCACTGCAGGCACTGCAGGCAGTCAAGTGGAGACAGCGCACTTTCTTTTGAGTGGCAGGGGGAAGGCGCCGACGGGCAGGATGCCAGCCAATACGGTATGGCCGCAGCATCTGAGGCACAAAGATGAGGTGAGTAATCTAGACATATATTTTGGGTGTCTTTATGATACCAGAACTTATGTTGGTTTTGTTGATATTTATTGGAAGAAATTATCATTTTTATATTTCTTTATTGTTAGCTTTAGGGTATGTTCACACAGTGTAATTAAAAATAATTACGGGACGTATTTTGGGGCGTAATTGTGTGCCTGAAGTATAGCCTACAATTGCGGTAAAATCATACTTACGCGCCAGGAAAAATAAAAGTGAATGGAGGCCACGTTGGAGCACTTTAGAAGTACGCACTGGCCAGCACACGCCACTATACGCTGGCTATAAGCCGTCTGAACTCAGCCGTAAGGTTAACTTTTCTTTCTATTGTTTTATACCTTCACTATATACATTTGCATGTGCTGTTTCTTCCATGGAATCTTTTTTTTGTCATACTGCCATGGAGATCTGGGATGAGTAGATTTAAACCTACTTACTTGTATCCCTCTTTTCATTTTATTGTCTAATAAAACTGTGACACAAATTCAGAAAATCTCATTATTCTTTATATTTACTGTCCTTCAGACTATATAATACACTTACAAAAGCCCTGATGAAGCCTGCGGTTGGTCACCTTCTGGCCCCTGTCTGATTACATAAACACCTGTCATTCTCAGAAAAGGGTGAGGTGTATTAACTATGGCAGATTCTTACTGTATACACTGTTTGATTCTTCACCAGCTAATCCTTCTTTATTACCTGTTCTTTCACACTGGGAACTTAATCCTGGATTATCTGTAATTAGCACACCTCACTGTTCACCATTAAAACAATATTAAGCTTTACAAAGATTTGCAACACCTGAAGACTTTCACGTAATTTATAGCAACTCATTTATAGCGCGCCCTACATTAGTTACATAAAAAAACAATGCATACCCGGCAAGTCCCAATGTTGTCTGTTACCCTATGTTTGCTACATGCAGTACATCCTACTTTATATAACCATGCAGAGACCACGGAACAGAGGCAACCATGGCTTTTGTGATTAATAAGTCTAGTATAATATTACTTGGAGTTAAGTATAATCATAGGATCCAAATTGCAGGTAGGTTTAGCTATCCAGCCCAGTCAAATGGCCCGCAGCGAATGGCAAGCCTGGAAAGACAGATGACATTGCTAGAATTATTGAACTGCCAAATGTATTGAAACTGCTATCCTGCTATTGTTGTTTCAGTATCTTAACAGTAAAACGAGACTTCCATACATGCTTCCCACCATTCTTTTTTTTCTGCAGTCACTGTTCCTCTGCAATCACCATTTAGCCTGATCCACACTAATCTCTCCCTTCTGCAACCTCGTGCCAACACTAGAAATATCTGCTCAGACAATTATTGGCTGAAGCAGGTTAGCACTGTGGCCAGTGGTCGGCTAAATGGGCTTTCCTGTATAAACACCATACAGCAGGATGATGAGATCAGCAGGGACCAGCCTAGGGAATGGGAAGGTATGTAAGGCTACGTCTACACAGCAAATGTAAAATACTGTTGGATTCTGTTATAGATCCGACCAGTATTTTACAATAGGTTTTAGTTTTTTACTGCCTTTTTTGAGTGGATTTTGCAGTTGGTTTTCTGATTTCATCCACTCCAATAACATTATACAATTATATAGTTAATACGTGTCACGTCAGAGGAGGTGCAGTGGGCCCTAACTGCCACCCAGCCCACTGTTCCTGCCTACTTGGCGTGCTGCCCTAGGCGGCAGACTCCAACTAGACGACAGCCCCTACGCTGATAAGTGCAGCGCCGTCAGGGAAACACAAAGTCCAACAGTCCGGGTCAGTCAAAGTACGGGAATGTATATGCCAAGAAACACAGTCGGGAGCGCAGTACAAAGTCGGAAGCAAAGGCGAGGTCAGGAAGCGAGCCGAGGTCAGAAATCAGGAGAGCAAAAACCAACAGGAAACACAGGAAGTAGCAAGGGAAATACCTTTCTCAGGCAAAGACTGAGAGAAGTGAGGGAGTTTAAATGAGGAACCCAGAGCCCGCCCCAGCAGACGATTGGTGCGGCCTCCGGGCCCTCCTATTGGCCAGTGCCACACACCCTCTGACTTGATTAGCAGCCGAGCTGTCACTCCTAAGCTCATCAGCCCGGCTTCTCCCTGGGTGTGTCGACTGAATAGAGGGATTAACCCCTACCGTGCCTTGCTGCTTCACGGCGGAAACGTGCGCCGTGACAATACGGTTGATAAAAGGCATATGTCCATCAAGTTCAAGTGGGGAAAGATGTGGATGAAGGGAGGGGGATAGGACATTTTTTTAAGTTTAGTTTCCCCTTCTGATGAAGACTTGGATTCCTTAAGGAGAGAACCAATCTGCCCTAAATCAATATTTAATTTCTGCTCCTGCAATTGCCGTCAGACTGGATCTAGAATTTTACGCGGCTACATAAGTATTAATATTCTTTAATTTCAGCTAGTTATCTAAGCCTTTCTTGAAACTCGCAACTGTTCTTGCTGTGACCATCTCTTCAGGCAGGCTATTGAGCAATACAATACTCAATCGCTTTCAAGTGAAATACGACAGATTATAAAATATATTCTAAGTTTTTGGAATGGGTTTTGGATTTGAAATCCGAGCACCTCGCATTTTCTATCGAGGTCTATGGGGATGATTTACAGTTGGATTTTTGCAGATTCTAAATCCTAAATCTGCTTAAAAATCTGACAGTAAACCAGTCCCATGTAGACATAGCCTAAGGGTATATAAACACATGGCTAATTTTAACACTTATTTTTCAGCACTGATTGTAAATCCAAACAAGAAATGAAACCTACAGGCAAAAAAAGTGTAATAAGAAAGCTTGTATCACATCTTTGTTTTGGACCTGTTCCTGGTTTACATCAGCACTGAAAAATAAGCGTCAAAATAAGCCATGTGAACATACCCAAAGACTTGATGTATTTTATCTAGATATTGCTATTTCATACTCAAGTTATGGTGAAACCTGGTGTTCTCTAGATTTCATCTTAAGGGTGCTTTCACACAGCGCAGTTTTGGTGCATTTTTAACTGCGCGCCAATTTAACTGCCTTTTGTACCAGCAAGCTTTTTTCACTTATCTCAACTGTTTGGAAAGTAAGGAATCAATCAGTGTGTTTGTAATCCACAAGACTTAAACACAGTAATTGATTACTTACTTGAAACACCTTTCTGCACAATGTAGACAACTGAAATTAAGGCAATTTAATTGTAGCGCAGTTAAAATTGCACCAAAATTGCACTGTGTGAAAGCACCCTTAATCATCTAGCTGGGGTCAAGTGCTGGGGGTCACCCACCTGGACCACCTGGATCCTCTAATATACAAGCTCTGTAGTGATTCTTGATATCAGGCATTGAGGAACGCAAATCAGCTTCTCCTTACCGGCATTCAGTACATTAGGTGAAAGTTCTGTGAGGGAAGCAAAACAACACCAGAAATAACTGCACAGTGAAAAATTTTTGTCTTACAAAGTCAACTGAAAACATGTTATGTTTTGAGTCATCTTAATAATTCATTGTGGGACAATTAAATAGTAATATACTATCAAAGCTGGGAAAAAACAAGTAGTGAAAGGACAGTACACAGATCTCTTGCACGATCTTTTTACACCTAGGCCTGTAGCAATGACAAGGGGGCATCATCTACAGTACTTTAGAGGAAAAAGGTTTCACTATCATTACAGATGGGATTCTTAATTGTGAGAATAGTGAAATTATGGAACTCGCTATCACAAGAGGTTGTGATGGTGGAGTCATTGACCTTCTTCAAGAAGGGTTTAGATGCCTTTCCTGAAAAAAATAATTTTACAGATTATCGTTAATAAATTCTGGAGATAGGACGCTGACTCAGAGATTATTCTGATTGCCGTGTTTGGAGTTGGGAAGTAATATTTTCTCTTGTAACAGGCAATTGGAATCCGCCTCATGGATCAGAACTGTAGGGTTATAGGTTGGTCTTTATGGGCCTGTACTTTTTGCAACCCCTTTGTCACGTCAGAGGAGGTGCAGTGGGCACTGACTGCCACCCAGCCCCCTGCCTACTTGGCGTGCTGCACTAGATGGCAGGTCCCAACTGGACGACAAGCCCTACGCTACTAGGGCTGTCAGGGGGAAGCAAACATTTCGGGTCGGTAACAGTCAGGAACGTAAAAGCTAAGAATCGGAAACCAGAAGAATAACGAGAGACTAGCCAAGGGTCAAAACACGGACTGTAACGCGGTCCAGAATCAGAGGACAAAAACGTGGTCAAGAAGCAAGCCGAAGCAAGCCGGAGTATACAAATGCACTAGGAAACAAGGGGAAAAGCAAGGGGTAACCTTTCACAGGTAAAGGCTGACATCACTAAGCAGGTTTAAATGAGGCACCCCGACACCGCCCCAGCAGCTGATTGGTGCGGCCTCTGGGCCCTTTTATTGGCCTGTGCGACACACCCTCTGACCTGATTAGAAGTCAAGCTGTCAATCCTATGCTCATCAACCCGGCTTCTCCCTGGGTGTGTCGACCGACTAGAGGGATTAACCCCTGCAGCACCTTGCTTCTCCACGGCAGAAACGTGTGCCATGACACTTAGGGCATGTCCCCACGGCACCGGTTTGCAGACGGTTTTTCAGACGGTTTGCGGTTTTGCAGACCAGCTGAAAAACCGTCCGCAAATGATCACAAAGGGCTCCTATGGAAAACTCGTGCAGCAGTCTCCACTGCACAGGTTTTCCGGCCGGCGGTTTTTTAAACTGCCGGCCGCCCGAAAAACATTGTGCTTACACATTCTTCCGTCAGGTTTTCTTTGCAGAGAAAAGCCGTCAACCCCGCGGCTGTGGGAACGGCACACGAACCGGACAAATAAAACGACCGGTATTTGTCCATTGCCGTGTAAACAGGTCCTTATCATCTTACAACCACTAGGTTTAGATACTGATGGATTGGTGCAGCAGTGAAGGATAACTTTTATAGCATTGAATAAAGTATATGGCTAGCACTGAGCTTTTATCAAAAGTCCATGCACTGTGCTTGTACATGTGTCTGGATAAGCTACTATAAAAGCAAAAGAGTTTCAGTCTGGAAGGCTGGTATGATGTCACAAATGACTAGTGTACTTCTATCAGGAAACTGCTGTGATGTCACTAGTGTACTTCTATCAGGAAAGTGCTGTGATATCACAAGTGTACTTCTATCAGAAACTGCTGTAATGACAGTGTAATTCTATCAGAAACGCTGAGATCTAGTGTACTTCTATCAGGAAACTGCTGTGAGATGACTAGTGTACTTCTATCAGGAAACCATACCTCCCAACTGTCCCAATTTGGGCGGGACTTGCACGAATCAGGGGGTGTGGTCCCGCATCCCGGAACAAGGGCTTAATGTCCCGAATCTCAGCTCAGAGCCTGCAGGGCCGTTTGGCCATGCCCCCTCCCCTCCACACTGCCACAACCACACATCACATCCTCCTGCTCACAGCATAGTTAGGTTGAGCAGGAGAGGTTCTCATTGGTGCACAGCTCCCACTGTGTTGCTGGCTCCGCCCCCACCTGTCAGTGTGTGGAGAGAGTCGGCCCCAGCGCTGTGTAGTGAATCGTTCTGCTCATAATAAGTGCTCAAAGCTTCTGCCCTGCCCAGTCCTAGCCCCCCGTCCCCCAAAATGGCCCCTCTCCCTCCCTGCCCCCTAACCTAGCCCCACTGTCCCCCTAATCTAGCCCCCCCTGTCCCCCAAAACGGGTCCCCTCCCTCCCTGACCCCTAACCTAGCCCCCCCTGTCCTCCAAAACGGCCCCCTCCATCCCTGTCCCCCTAACCTAGCCCCCCCCTGTCCCCCAAAACGGCCTCCCTGCCCCCTAACCTAGCCCCCCCTGTCCTCCAAAACGCCCCCCTCCCTCCCTGTCCCCCTAACCTAGCCCACCCTGTCCCCCAAAACGGCCCCCCCCCTCCCTCCCTGCCTCCTAACCTAGCTCCCCCGTCCCCCTAACCTAGCCCCCCCTGTCCTCCAAAACGGCCCCCTCCCTCCATGTCTCCTAACCTAGACCCCCCTTTTCCCCAAAACGGCCCCCCTCCCTCCCTGCCTCCTAACCTAGCCCCCCCCTGTGCCCAAAAACGGCCCCCCTCCCTCCCTTTCCCCTAACCTAGCCCCCCCTGTCCTCCAAAATGGCCGCCTCCCCCTCCCTGCCCCTTAACCCAGCCCTCCATCCCAAAACGGCCCCCTCCCTCTCTGGCCCCTTACTCAGCTGCCCCTGGCCCCTAAAATGGCTCCCATCCCTGAATCTCCATTCCCTACCTGACCCCCCACTCAACTCCTCTCTTAATCTTCCTGACCCCTTTCCAACACACCCCTCCTTCTCTGCTTCCCACCCCCCACACTGTTTCCCTCCCTTTCCCAAGGCCTAGCCAGCTTTCCCACATGCTGGATGGGCTATCCAGCATCCAGTAAATCTGAGTGGCCATATAAAGCAAAAAAGAAATGATGAACGCTCACCGGGAATCTTGGGCTAGCTCTGGGTCCGCTGTGGCTCCATCAACACACGGTGCTTCGGAATGGACCTCCGGCTGTAGAAGTCCCGCAGATGCAAGGTAATGAAAGAAAATTATTCCAGCACTCGTGCTCCGGTTGCTAGATTTATCATATAAAACGCACTTTTATTGAAGAAACAAAAATAAAACAAACTGTAAAAACATAGAGATGCTATGAAATTAACGCGTTTCGAGCTCGCTACATAGCTCTTAATCGAGCTATGTAACGAGCTCGAAACGCGTCAATTTCATAGCATTTCTATGTTTTTACAGTTTGTTTTATTTTTGTTTCTTCAATAAAAGTGCGTTTTATATGATAAATCTAGTAACTGGAGCACGAGTGCTGGAATAATTTCCTTTCATTACCTTAAATCTGAGTGCCACCCATCCCCCACAGCAGGCACCTGTGAACCATGTCACCCAGCTTTCCCAGCTGCTGAATAATCTATTCAGCATATGGGAAAGCTGGGTGACATCCCTCCACAGCAGGCATCCAGGAAAGCTAAGTTCCTGCTGTGGGGGATGGGTGCCACTCAGCTTTCCTGGACGCCTGCTGTTTGGATGTCACCCAGCTTTCTCGTGCACTGAATAGACTATTCTGCATCCCAGAAAGCTTGGTGACATGGTTCACAGCAGGCTTCCAGGAAAGCTGGGTGATGTGCCATTTGTAGGGTTGTTGTTTTTTTACAGGTTCCCATTTGGACTACGTCGGATTCGGTGTACTACGTCGGACGACGTTACATCTAGTTCTTTAATAAAATGGTTAACGAGGGCTGTTGTGTCAGGGAGTGTTTAGTTAAATAAAGTGTTTTTTCTGTTTGTGTGTGTTTTTTTTTCATTTTCTTCCAGTGATAGTAGTGGCGGTATCTGGAAGACGCCTCTCCATTACTATCGCTCGGGCTTGGTGTCAGCCCACGGTGCTTTTTGTAGCCGAAGGCTGACACTAACCCCGTGTCACTATTACCCCAGTACCCAACGCACCAGGGGTACTTGGAAGAGCCGGTAACCATCAGAAGCGGACCCTCTAATGTGATGGTTTGCTTCTGGAGCAGCTACAGGCTGGTATTTTTAGAATGGGAAGTTGCCAGTAACAATGGTTCTTCCCATTCTGATAGTATCAGGCTGCCGTTGTTGGTTTTACCTTGGCTGGTTATGGAAATTGGGGGGACCCCTTGTTGTTTTTTTTCTGAAAATGTATTTATTTAGTGAGAAACTGCACATGGGCATCCACTGTAATGATTACAGGAGGTGCCCACTGTAGGATTCTCAATAAATAAATGATTTTTTATAAAAATAATGTGGGTTCCCCCCAATTTCCATAACCAGCCAGGGTAAAACCAAAAGCTGCAGCCTAATACTATCAGAATGGGAAGGTCCATCAATACTGGTCCCTTTCAATTCTAAGAATACCAGCCTGCAGCTGCTTCAGAAGCGGACCCTCACATTAGAGGGTCTGCTTCTCTTGGTTACTGGCTCTTCCTGGTACCCTTGGTGTGTTGGGTATTGAGGTAATAGGGACACGGGGTTAGTGTCGGCCTTGGGGTGACAAAACCTGCCGCGGGGTGACAAAAACTGCCGCAGGCTAACATCAAGTAATAGAGGCATCTGACAGACACCTCCATTACTATCACTGGAAAAAATGGAAAAAAATAACACAGAAACAAAATAAAAAAACACTTTATTTAAATAAACTCCCTGACACCGGCCCTCGGGACCATATTAGTTGAGAAATAAATGCTACGCTGGTCCGACATAGTCTAACAAATCTAATAGTATTAAACTCTATCCCTTGCACCCCTGAAGGTCATGGCTGTGGCTGATCATCTGGGGATGCAGTGAATGGAGAACAGGCCAGAATCGCACCACAATCTTCGGGGGGATGGTCTTCTGTCTCCCCCCAGGAGATTGTGTTGTAAACTGTGGCCTTTACCTCCTCTTTCACCCCTGTGGTCTAGTGTCAACACAAAATACAACTCTCACCTGACACTCTATAACCCCCTGACTATCACCCGTTGCCCCATACCCTCCGCACTCCATCTATCACCCCATGTGGAGTTTTTACAGAGGTGGGATTTGGTAGGGAGGTGATGGAAAAGTGCAGAGCCTAATATGTTTGTGTGGTTAATTCTGCAGGGACGAGGTTGGGAGAAGTGGTCATGGCGGTCTGGAAGGAATGGAGAAAGGGAACGACTCCCAACAGAGAAGACGTCACCTGTGAGTCACTAAATTGTATTGTACTGACATCACTTATATGTCTGCAGAGCCTGTGTACAACTGGTACTACCCCCATATGGTCACTGCATGTCAGGAATATTGGTAGGAGTGTAATGGTTTATATTCAGGATCAGTATGGCTGTATTATTCAGTCACTATGTGGTGGTGTTATGTGGTCATAATCTTGTAGTATTATTCAGTCACTATGTGGTGGTGATATGTGGTCATGGTCTTGTGGTCTTATTCAGTTACTATCTGGTGGTGTTATGTGGTCATGGTCTTGTGGTATTATTCAGTCAGTATGTGACGGTGATGTTGTCATGGTGTGGCAGAATTATTTGATCTCTGTATAGCGGTATCATTGATAATATTAGTCGTGGTGTGGTCAGTAGCAGTACAGGGATATTTTCTCCTTGTATATTGATATTATGTGGTCACTGTATGACAATTATAAAGCGGTAGAACAGGGGAGGGGAGACACAGAAACAGTGCACACTAGTGCAATGAGAGTTGTCTTAAAGGAGTTGTCTCATTACAAGCTTATACCCCATGCCTACCTCAGTTCTGCAGATTGAATTCAGTGAACGTGTAATTGTCTACCAGTCATTCGACTTACTATCTTTCCTTCGCGCGCCAAGTCTTTCCCAACGCTTAACCCGCTCCCTCTTCCCCCCTCCCCTCAGTACACAGACACTCTCCTCCGATAACTTTCAATACAGCAGAGGGTAGAGGGAGGGCGGCGAGGGTGTATAGCACAATAGTAACCCTAGTGTTGTGCCTGCCTGAAACTAAATGATGTGGAGCCAGACGGTCTGAGAAGCTGTGTTAATGCTAATAGCAGAGCAGGGATGCAAGTTTTCCTTAACCCCCTGCTGTAGCATACATATCTCCACATCCTTCAGCAACAACAACATAACCCTATCAGAACAGACACAGGGCAGCTGGAAGTGATATCTCATAATCACGATGTGTCACTATTACAGCAGAGGCATGAAGCGTAACACATGCCCCTGATCTGTATAGTATTAAATAGTCAGAGTCTCCGACAGTACACACATCATGATTATAGTAAACACAACCCAGGGTCACTGCTGTCACATCTATTGATCAAGCAGCCATCATCTCTGCTCTTCCAATTTGTGTAGAGAGCAGAAGGAAGCCAGGCACACATAGGGTTAATCCAGCTACACAGACACAGAATCCAAGAGCCTTCCCCCTCCCTCTACTACAGAAGCATTCTGTGGCTGGAGGGGCTCTCTGCTCTGACCTGGTATCTGATGGGTGATGAGTCATACTAGACCTGACAGCCAGTAAAATAAGGAACACAGGTCAGCTTGCAATAGAGATTTTAGAAGCTGATGTGCTACTACTAACAGGCAAACTCAAATCATTAGGACATTTGTAAATGAACATATATTGCAAAAGCTGCAATGTTTTTTTAAAGATCTTTTAATTAAAACCCAATCATTGTAGCAAGACAACCCCTTTAATAGTAAAAACAAAAAGTTAGTATCACACTAACCTTTGGGAGTTGTGCTAACTGAGGCACAACACTCCCTAGAGCTTTAGATGATTTGGAGCCAGAAAGTAGAGTCCTTTGAAGTCCGCTGCAGTGGTTCCCGATAATGCATTCTCCCAGCCAGGAGTAGCCAGTAGGATACTCTATAGATCGAGGTTTTTTATCACTAACCCCAACCAGACACCGTCTTGTTTTTTAACAAGACCAAATCAGCGCTGGACTACTGACATTAAAATTAAAAGTAAAAGTATTGTTTATTTACATAAGACGCGTTTTCGTGCTATAATGCACTTTAACATGGAACCAGATGAAGTGCATTATAGCACGAAAACGCGTCTTCCTTCTTTTATGTGTAAATAAACAATACTTTTACTTTTAATTATAATGTCAGTAGTCCAGCGCTGATTTGGTCTTGTTAAAATACAAGAAGTGTCTAGTGAAACAACCTCGATCTATAGAATTATAAAGTGGTATCATCCATAGAACATTGTCTTACAGCTATTTGTATGGATCTCTGTATATACAATGATATTGCTTATAAAATTACATATTTACAGAACCCTAGTGGAGCGCGCTGTTGTGTTTGGCGTGGTCTTCTGGAGGGCGGGCATTATTACGTTTTGGGGGGCGTTGTTAGTAGGGCATGTCCTGGTATGATGTTATATGTTTGGGCGTGCTCAAAGGTTGTTTCTGATGTGACTCATTTGTTTGGGGCGGGTCAGAGCGTGGGCTAATGTGTCCCGCTATTTGCAAATCTTTAAATGTTGGAAATGTATGGAAACGCAGTGAGATCACTAGTGTAACTTCTATCAGGAAGCTCTGAGATATCACTAGTGGACTTCTACATGAAAACTGCATGAGACATAGTGTACCTTCTATCATTAAACTGCAGTGAGGATCACTAGTGTACTTCTATCCAGGAATCTGCTGTGAAAACACTAGTGTACTTCTTCAGTAAACATGCTGTGATATCACTAGTGTCTTCTATCAGGAAACAGCAGTGAGATCACTAGTGTACTTCTATCGGAAGCCTGCTAGTGATATCACTAGTGTACCTTCTATCAGGAAACTGCTGTGAGATGACTAGTGTACTTCTATCAGGAACCTGCTGTGATATCACTAGTGTACTTCTATCAGGAAACTGCTGTGATATCACTAGTGTACTTTTATCAGGAAACTGCAGTGAGATCACTAGTGTACTTCTATCAGGAAACTGCAGTGAGATCACTAGTGTACTCCTATCAGGAAGCTGCTGTGATATCACTAGTGTACTTCTATCAGGAAGCTGCTGTGATATCACTAGTGTACTTCTATCAGGAAGCTGCTGTGATATCACTAGTGTACTACTATCAGGAAGCTGCTGTGATATCACTAGTGTACTTCTTTAGGAAGCTGCAGTGATATCACTAGTGAACGTCCTATCAGGAAACTGCATGATATCACTAGTGTACTCCTATCAGGAAGCCTGCTGAGATATCACTAGTGTACTTCTAATATCAGCGAAACAGCAGTGAAAATCACTAGTGGTACTTCTATCAGGAAACTGCAGTGAGATCACTAGTGTTACTCTATCATGAAACTGTCAGTGAGATCACTAGTTAATCTATCAGGAAGCTGCTGTGTAATCACTAGTGTACTCCACCAGGAAAGCTGCTGTGATATCACTATTGTACTTCTATCAGAAAACATCAGTGAAATCACTGAGTGTACTCCTATCAAGAAGCTGCTGTGATATCACTAGTGAACTTCTATCAGTAAGCTGCTGTGATATCACCTAAGTACTTCTATAGGAAGCTGCTGTGAATATCACTAGTGTTCACTTACTTTAGAAGATGCAGTGATATCACTATGGACTTCATCGCCGAAGCTGCTGTGATATCACTAGTGTACTTCTATCAGGAAACTTCAGTGATATCACTAGTGTACTCCTATCAGGAAGCTGCTGTGATATCACTAGTGTACTTCTATCAGGAAGCTGCTGTGATATCACTAGTGTACTTCTATCAGGAAGCTGCTGTGATAACACTACTAGTGTACTTCTATAGATCAGGAAGCTTTGCTGTTATATCACTAGTCGTACTTCTGTAGGAAGGCTGCTGTGATATCACTATGTACTTCTCTTAGAAGCTGCAGTGATATCACTAGTGTACTTTCTATCAGAAATTGCTGTGATATCACTAGTGTACTTCTATCAGGAAATTGCTGTGATATCACTAGTGGACTCCTATCAGGAAATTGCTGTGATATCAAAAATAGGTTTCAGTCAGGCATGGTGCTGTGCTGTGGGGACATCACAAGTGGTTTTCAGTCAGGTAGGTAGCTTCCATCTTCTCTGACATCACAACTTAGTTAAAGTGCGATAAACACGTGATACCACAAAAGGGTTGCATACAGGTAACACGCTGGGACCTAAAAATTAGTTTAAGTTAAGTAATGCTACTGTAATACAGCAGGAATATTTCAGTCAGGAAAGCTACTATGACATCACAACTATTTACGTAATCTCAGAGGTGAACATTCCCTTTTTACCACACATTAAATTGAAAACAAAAGGGGCCTGCCCTAATCCAGGGACCCATTGTCATTTTGTGCCCACAGATTGTGGACAGTTCTACAGCAGTGACTGACGTTTCAGCCTTTGGAGTCAATTCCTAGCTTTTCTTTACAAAGACATTGGTGACGAAGGGTTTTGAAAAAAATAACAATGTCCAAGCAGGATTTTTGGCTATAAAGGTGAGCTATTAGAGTTGTATTTGTCGTAAGAGGAAACTGCTGAGACTAACATGACCAATATTTTACATTAACACTGTTATCTGTGTATTTACATATAAAGATAACATTGTTACTCAACAGCTATAGGATGGCACAAGGCTGAGGTCTCTCTATTCTGTAACTCAAGCTCCCATAATGCTGATAAGACACAGCATTGATGTCACCACCCAAAACCTCAGAGCAGGCAGGGGGCAGTACCGGGAAACCATCTGAAACAAGAAAAAGATAAGAACGTTTTTATTTCGAAATAAGCCAATCGAAAAACAGTATTTTGGTAACAATCTTTATTTACCGCTGCCTTCATGTTTTAAGCCAATAAATGGAATAATAATTAGAGATGGGCGAATCAATTCTAACGAAGTGGAATTCGTTTAGAATTTGAGGAAAACTTGTTCTGAACGAAGTCGAAGTTTGGGGGTTCGCGGGAACAAAACGTCCCTTTAAATTAAAAAAGGCTGCGAGCAGGGCTTTTACTGGGGCAAAACTCTGGGGGAAAAGGGCATACCCGATAACATGTCAAGATAACCCCAATCAAGACCAGGGGGATTCTTTACGCTCGCATATATAATCGGGGGCCCCGACGCTGGGGCCATCCCGCCTCACTGAAACTGAGTGGGAAAGGGTTTGTGCCACGGCTGCTTAGATACTAATATAAAGAACTCATTTTTAAAACAGTGATTTTTGGGGGGTGTCCAGCTTGTTCAGACTGCTTCTCTTAATTCAAATTTCTGATTTTTGGGTTATTGGACCTGAAGTCCCATTTTTGCGTCCAAAATGCCCCCCTAACAAAACACTGCCCCCCCCAATTAAAAATCTTACAGCCTTTCCTATTGTATTTATTTAAAGAAAAAGCGTTTTTCAATCCAAATACCACTTTAATTTTTGGTTGCCATTTTTTTTTGCGCAAATTTTTTGTCCAGGGTTAATTAACGTTTTTCTGCGTTGTGGTCCAAAAAAAAGTCTTTTCCCCGCCAAAGAAACATTTTTTCCTGTAGCATAAATTCATGCCCCAAAAGGGTTTAAATTTCAAGTTTTTTGTTGTTTTGTACCGTAAAAATCACACCATTGTAACCCCTACAAAGCTGGTAATTGTTGGCAGCATATTTCTTTTGCGAAATTTTTAGATCCAGGGATTAATTAACTTGTTCTGCGTTGGGGTCACAAAAGAAACGTTTTTTTTCCCCCCCAAAAACAATTTTTTTTCCCGTAGCATAATTAAAAACCAAAAATTTAATTCAAGTTTTTCTGTTGTTGTGACCGTAAAATATCGCCTTTTTTAATACGCTATAAAGCTGGTAATTTTTGGTTGCCATTTCTTTTCATAATTTGATCAGGGTTAATTAAGCGTTGTTCCTGTTTGGTCACTAAAAGAAACTTTCTTTTTTCACGCAAAAAAGAAGCAATTTTGCCTGTAGCATAATTCATAACCGAAGGTTAATTACAATTTTTCGTTGTTGTGAACCGAAAATACACCCCATTGTAACACGCTCAAAGCTGGAAATTGTTGGCACATTTTTCCTTTGCGAAATTTAGACCCCCAGGGTTTAATTTAAGCGTTGTTCTGCTGTTTGTGGTCATAAAAGAAATGTTTTTTTTCACCCCCAAAAGCAATTTTATTTTCCCTGTAGAAATTAAAACCCCGAAATTTAATTACAATTTTTCTTTTGTTGTTTACCGTAAAATATCGTTTTTAATCGTAAAAGGTGGTAATTTTTTTTTTGCTCATTTTTTTTGCATAATTTAGATCCGGGGGGTTAATTAAGCGTTTGTTTGCTGTTGTGGGTCACTAAAAAAATTTCTTTTTTTCAGCGCAAAAGAAGCAATTTTCCCCTGTACAAAATTCAAAACCGAAGGTTAATTACAAGTTTTTCAGTTGTTGTGTCCTTTTAAAAACACGTTTTTTTTTAAACACGCTACAAAGTGGTAATTTTTGGAGCATCTTTTTTTTGGAAATTTTAGATCCGGGGGTTAATTGGGGCGTTGTTCTGCTGTTGTGGTCACTAAAAAAAACGTTTTTTTTCACCCCCAAAAAAAAATTTTGCTTGTAGATAATTCATAACCGAAGGTTAATTACAAGTTTTTCGTTATTGTGACCGAAAATACCCCCATTTTAAACGCAAAAAAAGGGTAATTTTTGGTTGCCAAAATTTTTTTTTGCATAATTTAGACCAGGGGAATTAACTTTGTTCTTGTTTGGTCACTAAAAAAAAACGTTTTTTTTTCCCCGCCAAAAAAGACATTTTGCCTAAGCAAAATTCATGCCCCAAAGGTTAATTACAATTTTTCGTTTTGGGTTTACCGAAAATAGGGGGCCATTTTAACACCACAAAGCTGGTAATTTTTGGGGGCAGCATATTTTTTTTGCGCAATTTAGATCCGGGGGGTTAATTAAGGTTGTTCGCTGTTGTGGTACTAAAAAAACTTCTTTTTCACCGCCAAAGAAGCATTTTTTTTTACCTGTACAAAATTTCATAACAAAAGGTTAATTACAAGTTTTTTGTTGTTGTGTCCCGAAAATACAGCCATTTTAACCGCTACAAAGCTGGTAATTGTTGGCAGCATATTTCTTTTGCCAATTTACACCCGGGGTTTTAATTAAGCGTTTTCTGCTTTGTGGTCACTAAAAGAAACGTTCTTTTTCACCGCCAAAAAGAAATTTTGCCTGTAGCATAATTCTAACCGAAGGTTAATTACAAGTTTTTCTGTTTTTGTGTACCGTAAAAATACGGGCCCTTTTTAATACCTAAAAAAGCTGGAAATTTTTTGGTTGCTCATTTTTTTTGCAGAATTTAGATCCGGGGTTAATTAACTTTGTTCTGCTGTTGTGGTCACTAAAAAAAAACTTTCTTTTTTCAGCGCAAAAAAGCAATTTTCCTGTACATAATTCATAACCGTGGGTTTTAATTACAAGTTTTTTTGTTGTTGTGACCGTAAAATACACCCATTTTTAACACCCAAAAAGCTGGTAATTGTTGGCAGCTACTTTTTTCCCAATTTAGACCCGGGGGTTATTAAGCGTTGTTTACTTTTTGTGGTCACTAAAAGAAACTTTCTTTTTCACCCCAAAAGAAGACATTTTCCCTGTAGCATAATTCAAACCAAAGGGTTTTAATTCAAGTTTTTCTGTTGCGTGTACCGTAAAATACATGCCATTTTAATACGCTAAAAGCTGGTAATTTTTGGGTTTTGCCATTTCTTTTGGCAATTTAGATCCGGGGTTAATAGGCGTTGTTCTGGTTGTGGTCACTAAAGGAAATTTTTTTTTTTCACCCCCAAAGAAGACTTTTTGCCTGTAGCATAATTCATATCCAAAGGGTTTATTAAGCATGTTTGTGCTTTAATTCAGTAAAAGCACGTTTTTTAAAAAGGGACATCAAGAAAAATTTTTTCCTGCCCATTTGTGGAGCGCAATTTTTACCCAAGGGGGTTCCCCCAAGCTTTTTGGGGGGTTTCATTTGTTCAAATACGGGGTGTGTATTTCATATACAGATATTTTCAAAAAACGTGTCGTACTTTTTAAAAAAACGTATGTCAGACAGAAAGGTCGGGCTCTTCACCTTGGAGGCAGTGGCACAAACATTCCTGGGGCAACCCCGGTCGCAGCACGCAAGGGGACGTCGGGTCACTCAGGAGGCCACAAAATGCCGTGGAAACAGCGGCCCCGGGGTTGTCAGCAACCCAGGGGGTTTTTGAAATTGGTTTTTACTAGTCACCACTTCCCCCAGAGACATTTCACCCCAGCCAAAAGTCGTGGGGGAAAGTCAGACACAAACTTTTTTGGGATCGCCCAAGTGGGGGGCGCGGGCCCCCACCCTCCCCAACCCGAATGTGTCCCATCCGGTTCCCTCACCAGGATCTACTTTTGGTCTGGGTTCAGCGCCACTTATAGCAGGGTGAACAATTTTGAGGAGGGAAGTCAGCAGCTATTGGCAGCGAAGAAAAAGGGGCCAATAACCCCTGTTCTTGTAGAGGCGGGAAAGTATAGATGTGGAGAGTGGATGGGGGGGTATGTTGGAGAGGTCAGCCCGCATACCAAAACCGCTGATGAGGAAAACAGGGGCGATGAAACACAAATAGATATGATGTAGAGGGCGTCAGCTGTGCGTCAGGCAGTGGCGCAGCCAGCAAGTGGGTTCGGGCCCGGGGTCGCAGGGGGAGCAGCAGTGTGGGTGGGAGCCAAGCGACCACGGGGTAAAAACCCGCTTTGCGGGCGAAGAAAAAGTAGTGGCCAGGGCTCACGAGGCAGGAGTTTCACCGGCGGACGTTGGGGGGTAAAAAAAAACAATATCGCAGGTGGGTTCTTTGCTAAACACCCGGGGGAGCCGAATATGTGATATGTAGAATCTTGGGCGAAAATGAAGCGGGGGCCAAGGCTAACGTTTTGCACCACAACCCTCGTAACACAGCAGCGTCCCATCCGTGGCCTAGGAGAAACGTGGCCGATGTGGTGGTCCAACCTGCCGCCGCAGCAACAGCAGCAGCAGGCCCAGTGGCCTCAAACCATTGCACCAGCAAGGCTCCACCCCCCTGCAAAAAGGGAGCTTTTTTTTTTGCCCTCACTCCCGGTCCGAGTCCTGCTCCTCCTTCAGGCGCCAGCAGTCGTTAGCGAGGCGTTGCAAAGAGGGAACGTATGAGTCCAACCACCTAACGTGCAGAAGCTACCGTGTCCTGTCCAAGTTGTTGGTACTGCGTCCCCCCGTTCCAATGGGGACCTTGCACCCTTCAGAAACTAAGGTTGTGCCGAGCCAAGATGGAATTTCCCAAGCCGTAATTTCTTTTCCAAAAAGGTATACCCACACTTCAAAAATTTATTTAGAACAGAAGATGGACCAGTCCTTGACTTATCGGTTTGTTCCAAGGTGCACGGCAGCGCGGACGACTGGAGCCGTAACTACGGTCAGGGCCAGTACATGTCCTTTATGGCCCACGGGGTAAATGTGCTTCCTGCCCAGGCACACCAACAACATGGACAGGAGATGCCGCTTTCTCCTCCACATTGTCAAACTGCGGCTCCTGCGCCAATGTCCCCCTCCTCCTCCCCCACCACCACCACCATCTCAGCCTCCACAAGTACTGCTCCATCATACCCACATGTGTAGGCACAGGGGTGTCACGCAGTTTTACAGCTGGCTTGCCTCGGCGAACGAAGTCACACAGGGGGGAACTGCTCCGCGTCATGCAGCAAGAAAATGATGTGTGGCTTTCTCCGCGCCAACTGCAAATCGGAACCATGGTGACGGACAATGGGAGTAACATAGTGTTTGCGCTGCACCGAGGAGGGATGGTCCATGTGCCCTGCATGGCGCACATGTTCAATCTGGTTGTGAAAAGGTTCCTGAAGTCTTCCACCGATATTCAGAAGATTCTGAAAATGGCCAGGAAACTGTTCATGCACTCCATTCATTCCTACAAAGCCAGGAACACCCTCCTTGAGTTGCAGCGGCAGAACGGCCTCCACCAACACACTCTGATATGTGATGTTTCCACCCGTTGGAATTCCAGCCTTCACATGTTGGACCGACTGTATGAACAGAGAAAGACCATTAACGATTTTTTGATGATCCAGGTGGACAGGAGTACTCCCCTGTGTACCTTTGATGCAGCCAGTGGCAGCTCATGCGTGACACCTGCCGTCTGTTGAGGCCATTCGAAAGGGGGCGACGTTATTTGTCAGTCGCCAGGACTTCGGGATGAAATAACGTCATTCCACTTCTTCATGTCCTAGAACAGATGCTGAAAAATCTGTCTGGGGAGGGGGCTGGAGACGGGCGATTACATCTCGCGGCCACATGAGTCCGGTGGGACTGAAATGGAGGAGGAGGAGGACATTGGAGCTGAAGCATTGTCTGGTAAATTAGTGGATTTTCTACCCAGGTGACAAGAGAGGAGGAGCAGGAGCAGCTGGAGGAGGTAGATGGAGATGAGGAAGACGAGGCAGATGACCCACAAGCACCGTGGCAGTATACAGTGGAGATGGAGGCAAGGAGCCCCTCGGAGTCACTTGTGCAGATGGCCCGCAGCATGCTGATTTGCCTGGCTGGTGACAGCCGAATAGTCACATCCGGCAGAGGGATGACTTCGGGCTCTCCACCCTATTGGACCCTCGCTAACGGGCCAAAATGGGAGCCTTTTTCCAGCTGCTGAGAGGAGGACAAATTCAAATACTATAGGGAAATCCTCCGTAGTCAGTTGGCCGCTGCCTATGTGCAGCATAGTCCCTCCTCTGAGGTCTGACTGGGAGGTTCTTCAGCGCTCACATACTACTGCCGTGGCTGCTGTGGGAGGGGGGGGGGGGTAGGAGCAGTACCAGCTCCATCAGCAGCAACCTAAGGCTGGAGTCACGGATGAGCAGCTTCCTTCACCCGCCTAGTAAAGGAGGGCAGTCGCCAGCAGCAGCAGCAGGACCTGGAGCAGACCCTGAACTAACAGGTGGTGGCCTGTTTGGACAGCACTCTGCCACCCGTTAGAAGATCCGCTGGACTACTTGGCAGCCAAACTAGATGTGTGGCCGCAACTTGCCGAGTTTGCAGTGGAGAAGCTGTCCTGCCCGGCCAGTAGTGTGGCATCAGAGCGGGTGTTCAGTGTGGCGGGGGCCATCGTTACCCCAAGGAGAACCCGCTTGTCCACGGGAAATGTGGAACGACTGACCTTTGTCAAGATGAATCAGGCGTGGATCGGCCAGGATTTCCACACACCAATGCCTTAGGCGTCAGACTACATCGCCATGACGCCTCACCCAAACTGTGAGAAATGAGTCTGGGTTCAAACTACCTGCCTCAGCCACTATTCTGATGCCGCCACCCGCCTGATGCCACACATCTGCTGACAGTTTCTCCATCTGCCACCAACCATCTTTACCAGGGACTGGTATTGCCACCCACCTCCAAACTCTGTCATTGTGCCACTCTATGACCTCATGCTACTGCTGCTGTGGCTGTTGCCTTGCCCTACCCACTGTGTCATTGTGCCACTCTCTGACCTCATGCTGCTGCTGCCGTCACCTCCACTCTCTGTCATTGTGCCACTCTGTGGCCTACTATTGTTTTGCCACCTCCAGAATGTCATTGTGCCACTGTCTGACCTCATGCTGCTTCAGTGGCTGCTGCCATGACCTACACACTCTGTCATTGTGTCACTGTCTGACCTCATGCTGCTGCTCCTGCCGTGACCACCACACTCTGTCATTGTGCCACTCTATGGCCTACTACTGTTTTGCCACCTCGAGAATGTCATTGTGCCACTGTCTGACCTCATGCTGCTGCTGTGGCTGCCCGCCGTGACCTACACACTCTGTCATTGTGCCACTCTCTGACCTCATGCTGCTGCTGCCGTGACCTCCACTCTCTGTCATTGTGCCACTCTGTGGCCTACTATTGTTTTGCCACCTCCAGAATGTCATTGTGCCACTCGTCTAACCTCATGCTGCTGCCATGACCTCCACACTGTGTCATTGTGCCACTCTGTGGCCTACTCCTCTTTTTGCCACCTACAGAATGTCACTGGCCCACTCTCTGACCTCAGTTTGCTGTGGCTCTGCCACACCTCCACACCCTGTCACTGTTTTTGCCAACTGAGCTCTCAGCTTTTTTTTTTCCAGCTTTCGCTCCCATGATTTTATCAGGCTACATCCCCCTTCATTTTTTTGGTCTTTTTTTGCCCTCTTAAGTCCCGGGGAATTTTTAGAGGAAGCGATTCTAAGAGCGGCGGAGCCCATGTGGTGTCATACAAAACACAACATTGTATGAAACCAAACCAAGCCCCTCGCATATTTAGCACCACAAATTTTTATACACCCTGAGGGTCTGTGCACCGGAAATAGTTTTTTTTAACGCGATTCGCCGAAGCAATTTGGACTGAAACAAATTTGTCGAAAATTTGGGGAAATCACCGAATCGAATTTTTGAGAAATTCGCCCCTCTAAAAAAAATACGCTTTAAACCGTCTTCATAAAAAGTTTAGCCGCTATTAGGGATTGTTTCCCCGGGGTTGCTTAGTATCCAAAAATTTTTAATGCAGCCCTGGTCATAAATTTCCCAACAAATTAGCAATTAAAAAAGATTTTTTCTTAGATATCAATTCCCCCCTCCCTTTTAAAGGAAAGCACCACGTTTCAATAAAAATATATAACAAAATTTTATATGTAAAATTTTTATTATATAAAATATATATATATAAATATATTATATATAATATATATAATATATATATATATAATATTATTCTCTGTTTTTTACTCTGTAGGTTCTTATTGTATCTCCTGTGCCTCCATGGCTTGTGTGGCTTGTGTTTATTGCCTATTTACGAGGCAATAACTATTTATTCACCTTGTTTCGCATTGACTTCCTCTGGGCTGACACATCCTAATTTCCTGAGAATCCATTATCATGTGTATAGTTAGCTGAGTATTTCACAACATTATAAGTGCTAGTAAAGTGTAATTGAATGCCTCTTCATTTTCTACATGATACATAGCAGAGGCCTTGTATCAGTGGCCAGTGTAGCAAACCGTAGGGGGAGCATGGATAAAAAAACACTCAGCCAAGTGCTGTCACAAAAGCTTGGTGTGGAAGTAAAGTGGTTTTTGACTCTTAATAATTACATAATTAACTGGAATAAATCATATAATTACATAAGCATATCACTTTAGGCACATTTCATTTTATTCAAAAACAATTTTAGAATTTACTGTCTTGTGGATCTTCATGTCTATTGCTGTGGAGGAAGCTGTGCACTTATGCACTGCAGTCAATATGGAAGCACTGTTTATAATGCAAGGTGCACAACATTTGTTGTCAAAGGAAGTCATTGTTAAATCGTACTACTTACTCCCAGTGACTGCAATAAAATTCAAAGGGTTGTTCAGTGGAAAAAAATATTTCCTAAATAATAAATCTCCCAATGTTAAATATGTTTGTACTGTACTTTTATTAAATGTACTGTGTTATTTCTGCAGCTCTAAATCAGTTGTTTGACAGTAAGAAGTTAAGCAGTGCTGTGTGAAGAGTCTCATAGCCTTTAAAGCCAAAAACCCTTTGGCACTGTTGGAGGCTGGAAGGGAGGAAGATAGACAGGCATAGCGAAGGATCCTGGGGTTTGTAGTTTTATAGGGCAGAGGGAAGCAACTTTTAAACAGGAAATGCTGCTGTACAGATTTAGAGAGGGGAGGTGTCATACAGAAATTAGCACAAAGCAGATCAGAGATGAGTAAAGAGTCAGAAAAGACATGTAAGTTTTTTAATTTTTTTATTTGCCGGTCAATCTCTTTAAAAGGGCATTCCAATATTATACATTAAACTATATTGGTGTTTACTGCATGTGTGTGTTGTCACCTTTCCACCTTGACTCATTCACCCTAGAGTGGCAGACAGAGGATCTTTATATATATATATATATATAGTCTCAGAGTTAGATAAATGATTCAAATAGGAATATCCCCTTAAGATATGTCCCAACATCCTGGAGTCTGAAGAAGTCTGGAAGGAAATTCACTGCAAATATTTTGATGAAGATGTGCTGCTGCAAATTTTTCTGCAGGTCTGCTAAAAAAGAGTAAAATATTTAAGGGGAATGCACACTGAATGAAATTGCTGCAGATTTTAAGTGCAGATTTGTACATAAAAAATTTACAGTGGATTATAGTACAAACCACGTGGGATAGTATAATCCCATGATGGTATTTGCCTATATTGTGCAATTTTTCTGTGTGAAAATTGACCTGTGGTGCAGATTTTTAAATCCCTAGCATGTCAGCTTCTACTACGGGTTTACTGAGGATTATCCCCACTGACGTGAATGGGGTAAAATCTAAACTTAAATGTGTACAATCTGTTGCAAATTTTGACTTTCAGATTTAACTGGAAAAAAATCTGCAGTAAATCCATGTCTTGTGCATTACTGTCAGGGTGGCAGGTTCACCTGATTTTTATGTAAACCATCCCATATTTATGAAACATGGCTGGACCATTGTAAACTTTGCACTTCTCACCCTTCTTCTCCCCCAGGCACCCTCATAGATTGTAAACTCTTGCAAGCAGGGCCCTCACACTTTGTGTCTCATCTGTAAGTAGCTTTTAATGTAATGTCTGTCTTTTGTCTGAATTAGACCATCTGAATTGTAAAGTGCTGCGGATGTTGTTGGCGCTATATAAATCAAGATTACTGTCATTATTATTCACCCTAAGGCTATGTTCACATGGCTTAAATGCAGGGCGTAATTACGCCCCGCAATTACGCCGTGTGGACGGAGGCGGGGGAGGGAGTGGGGGGCCGGCACGTCGCCGGCCCATTGACTTGTATTACCAGCGACGCGTATACGCCGCTGGTAATTCACATGTCACTTATCTCCCCCCTCAGCGTATTCGCCGAGCAGGGAGATGAGACGTAATCCATAGTTCTCTATGAGAACTGTGGATTACCGTAATGACTGGGACGTATTCCAGCCGTAATTTGTGCACTCCGGCGCGTAATTACGGACTGAAATACGTCCAATTTTAAGCCGTGTGAACATAGCCTTAGGCTATGTCTACACATCATGTTTTTTCAGCGTTTTTCGTTTTCAAAAAACGCTGGAAAAACGACTGTAATCATCTCCAATAGACTCTAATGTAAAAACTTCCTGCTGTCTACACTGAGCTTCTTTTTCTGCTCGTTTTTTTTTACTGGTCGTCTTTTGCAACATGCTCTAAAAAACACCAGAGCAGGGCAGAAAATTTACTACAGGAGTCTATGGAAAGTGCTGGACGTTCTTTGGCGCGTTTTCGTTGTGTTTTTTGCCGCGATTTTTCAATGAAAACCCTCCCAGGAGACCCAAGTCCTACCTATAGTGGGTGTAACAAAGGTTATACCTGATCAAATTTGCATACAAGTGTCTGATGTGTCCTTTTTTGTACCTTTTGTAATAAAATGATCATGCTTTTGTCGCTAATGGTTTTTGAGCAATTCATATATTTTTCGCTAAAAATATGTGTTTTATGGATTTTGGCGTCAGAATCTGTTTTGTTGCGGATTTTGGTGCTAAAATCCTATTCTTAACATTTTTCGGCGCTTATAAAGTTATCTCGCCTCTGACGGCAAAAATATGTTTTTTACGGATTTTGGCACAAGCATCCAATTTTTTACGGATTTTGGTGCTAAAATCCTTTTCTTAACATATTTTGGCGCTAATAAAGTTATCTAGCTTCTGACGCCAAAAATACGTTTTTTTACCAATTTTGGTGCAAGAATCCATTTTTTTTACGGATATTGGCACTAAAATACTTTTCTTTACAGATTTTGGCGCTAATAAACTTATCTCGCTTCTGACGCAAAAAAATATGTTTTTTTTACGGATTTTAGCGCTAGAATCCATTTTTAAATGGATTTTGGCTCTAAAATCCTTTACTTAACATATTTTGGTGCTAATAACGTTATCTCGCTTCTGACGGCAAAAATACTTATTTTTACGGATTTTGCCGCAAAAATCAGTTTTTTCATGGATTTTGGCACTAAAATACTTTTCTTAACATATTTTGACGCTAATAAAGTTATCTCCCTTCTGACGCTAAAATCCTTTTCGTAACTTTATTAATGGCAAAATCCGTAAAAATGCTGATCTTAGCACCAAAATCCGTTAAAAACTGACTTTAGGGCCAAAATCTGTAAAAAAAACGGATTTTTGGCAACAAATGCGAGATAACTTTACTAGCGCCAATATCCATAAAAATGCAGGTCTTAGCACCAAAATCCGTTAAAAAATGGACTTTAGGGTCAAAATCCGTAAAAAAAAAACAGATTTTTGGCGACAAAAGCGAGAAGCTTTAGTAGCATCAAAATCCGTAAAAATGCAGATCTTAGCACCAAAATCCGTTAAAAAATGGGCTTTAGGGCTAAAATCCGTAAAAAACTTATTTTTTAATAACTTATTTAGTGCCAAAATTTTTAAAAATGCAAATCTTAGCGCCAAAATCTGTTAAAAAACTTATTTTTGCCGACAAACGCAAGATAACTTTACTAGCGCCAAAATTCATAAAGGTGCAGCTCTTAGTACCAAAATCCATTAAAAAAAAACGTATTTTTGGTGACAAACGTGAGATAACTTTATGAGCGCCAAAATCCGTAAACGACCCGCAAGATCACATATAATGCAAAGAGGTCTTTATTTACCCTTTTGTAGGGCGGAGTTACATCCAATGGCTTAATTTATGCATACATTAAAAAACAGGCTTAGGCTATGTCCACACTGCATAAGAAAACGATCGTATCTCCGGCGCTTTTCGTTTTTTAAAAGCGCCGCAGATATGATCGTTAGTGTGGCCCCATAGACGGCAATAGAGAAGACGAGCTGCGTCTACACAGCTCTTCTTTTCTCTGCCTGTCTTTCGGCAGCGGCGTATTATACAACATGTTGTATAATACGCCGCCACTTCTCGTTTTCTTGCCTTCTTCCCATACAATACAATTGTATGGGGGACGTCAGGAAAACGAGAAGCGACCGTGGCTTTTGTCACAAAGCGTGACAAAAGCTGCGGTCCCGCATCAGAGAAAAAACGGCCGCTTTTGGGACGTTTTTTGTCTGATGCAGTGTAGACATAGCTTTAAAGACAAGCAAGAAAATGCTTGTAAAAAACGCGCCAAAAAACGCAAATCGTGGCAAAAAACTGCCGGTTTTTTTTAGCTGCTTTTGACAGGTGAAGGACAGAAAACTCAGTTTCATGAACGTTTTTAGTAACTCGTTTTCAGGTCATTTTTTTGTCCACTGCAGTGTAGACATAGCCTTACAATCTTTAGTCGCAGATATCGCTGGGGATCTGCAGGTAAATCAAAGCACTAGGATTGTCTTCAGATTTTATTGAAATCAGTGGGGAAAGTATGTAAATAAAACATGAACAATTCACCTGCTGTGGATTCCTAGCATAAAGTGAAATAGTGCTGTCATGACAGTGCCAGCCACTCAGTGGGTTAAATTTATTGATAATGTCTAACTCTTAGACAGTGTAAACTTAGACTAGACAGTCTTATAATGTACAGCATTTATCATAGTGTTCATAATCTGACGCAGGTTAGAACCATCTAGTCTACCTTTACACCTTTTATAAGTTGTCTTACTTTATGCCACTAACTGTAGCAAAATTGGGTCACATTTTTGCCGCATAGTGCTGCATACTAAGCCACACCCCTTTTCGTGATGCCATACTTCTTTTGCAGAAGTTGCATCCTTTTGTTGGATGAGGCACAGTAGTGTCTAGAAACTGTCTAAGGGTATGTCCACACGTTTGGGTTTAGACGGACCCAAACACGTATCTAACAATGAGCAGTGTGATTTTACACTGCTCGCAATGTAAAAACACGTATCTGCGTTCAATTGAGTGGTCGCCGATGCGTGTTACATTCCGTCTTTCGGATCCGTTCCAAGATTTGACATGTCAATGTTGGATACGTGTTGGATCCGATCGACGCTACGTTTTTTGGATGCGATTTTCGGATCCAACACGGATCCAAAATCGTAATAAAAACGTGTGTGAACATGCCCTAAAACTCATAATAAATTTGGTGTAAAAAAATTGCATCAGAATTCTGCTGCACCTGCTTTGATAAATGTACCCCAGTGACTCTTATCAGTGCCAGCCAGATTATGGCTAAAGATGGGCGAATTGATTCTAACGAAGTGGAATTCGTTTAGAATTTCAGGAAAACTTCGGTTCGGAACGAAGTCGAACTTTGGGGGACTTCAGGTGAACGAAGTGTGCTTTTGATTGATAAAATGGCTGCGAGCACATGGCGTTACATGGGGCAAAGCACTCTGGGAGGAAGAAGGGCATAGCCTACATGACATATGCAGAGATTAAGCCAATCAGAGACCGGCGGGATTCTGTGAAGTCACCGCACTATATAAGTCCGGGCACGACGCTGGGAGCTCACACTCCTCTCACTGTACTGATCAGGGAAGGTGCTGCTGTGGCTGATAGCTCTTACTGAAGAACTGATTTTTATACAGCGATTTTTGTGGGGTGTCTCAGCTTGTCTCAAGACTGCTTCTCTTAATGTTCTATTTCTGATTTTTTGGGTATTGGATATGAAGTCCAGTGTGCGTACACTGCTGCTGCATATACATTTTAATGCTATCTGCTCACAGCACATTGAACATCGAAGGGGGATCTAAGCCAGTTCCTGTTGTATTCATTTAAAGAAACAGCGTATTTATAATAAAAATACCACTTCATTTTTGGCTGCTCAATTCTTTTGCGCAATTTACATCAAGGGGTTAATTAAGCGTTGTTTTTCTGCTGTGGTGACTCCAAGAAACCGTCTTTTTCACCGCCAAAAAATACAATTTTCCTGTAGCCTAATTCACAAGCGAAGGTTAATTACAATTTTTTCTCTTGTTGTGTAGAGTAGAAAACACGCCATTGTAACACGCTACAAAGCTCGTAGTTTGTGGTTGCTCAATTGTTTGGCGCAATTTACATCCAGGGGTTAATTAAGCGTTGTTTTTCTGCTGTGGTGACAAAAATAAACCGTCTTTTTCACCGCCAAAAATTAAAATTTTCCTGTAGCATAATTCACAAGCGAAGGTTAATTACAATTTTTTCTCTTGTTGTGTAGCGTAGAAAACACGCAATTGTAACACGCTACAAAGCTAGTAGTTTGTGGCTGCTCAATTCTTTTGCGCAATTTACATCCAGGGGTTAATTAAGCGTTGTTCTGCAGTTGTACTCAGTAAAAGAAACTTTGTTTTTCACCGCCACAGAAGAAATTCTGTAGCATAATTCATATCCAAAGGTTAATTAAGCCTGTTTGTGCTTTTATATTCAGTAAATCCACAGAGTTTTTAAACGGCACATACAAGTCAATTTTCCTGCCCAGTTGTGGAGCGCTTTTAGAGGGTTAAATTTGTGGAAGTCAAATACAGGGTAGTGTAGTTATCATATACAGATATCTTCATCAAACAGTGTTGTACATTTTTAGAACAAACAGTATGTCAAACAGAGAGGTGGCAGGCTCTTCACCTGCGAGTGGCAGAGGCACAAACATTCCAGGCCCAGGTCGTAGCACAGCAAGGTGACGTCGCAGCAGGGGTCACTCGGTGAGGCCACAACTACCGCTGTCATCTAGCGGCGTAGTGTTGTTCAGCAACCCAAGGGTTCTTGATATGGTTGACTAGGTCACCCACTTCCTCCCAGATGACATCTGACAACCCAGCCAAGAGTCGGTGGGAACGTCAGACACAACCCTTAGTTGGCATGGCCCGGGAGCGGGTCAGCGGCCCTCACCTGTCCTCAACCCGCCTCTGTCCCATTCGGTTCCCTCAGCCAGAGATCTACTATGTGGTCTGGGCTCAGCGCCACTATATAGCGAGGATGAACAATTTGAGGAGGGCAGTCAGCAGCTACTTGGCAGCGAAGAAATGGGGCCATGAGAGTGGCATGGGAGGTCATGTTGTGAGGTCAGCCTCTGCATACCAAGACCGGTGATGAGGACAGCAGTGACGATGAAACACAAATAGATGATGATGTAGCCGACCGCACTTGGGAGCCGGGTGAGGCAAGGGCTTCATCATCGTCAGGAGAAGAGGGCGTCAGCTTGCGCGTCAGGCAGCGGCGCAGCCAGCAAGTGGGTTGTGTGGCTGTGCGTCAGCAGGATAGCAGCAGTGTGAGGTCGGGAGCCAAGCGGCCACGGGGTAAAAAACCCGCTTCGCAGGTCCAAGAAAGTAGCGGCACAGGGGCTCAGCGAGGCAGCGGCGGCAGTAGTCACTCAGTGCGGAGCGTTGGCGGTAAAATCCGATACTCGGCGGTGTGGCAGTTCTTTGCTAAGACACCGGAGGAGCCGAATATGGGTATATGTAGAATCTGTGGGCAGAAAGTGAAGCGTGGCCAGGGAGCTAACGTTGGCACCACGGCCCTGCATCAACACATGCAGCGTCACCATCCGGTGGCCTGGGAGAAACGTGGCTCAGATGTGGTGGTCCATCCTGCCGCCGCAGCAACAGCAGCAGCAGCGCCCAGTGGCACGCATGCCATTGCAGCCAGTCAAGGCTCCACACCTCTGCAGAAGGGAGCTGTTTCTCTTTGACATCATCTCCCGGTCCAGATGCTCCTGCTCCTCGCTACTCATGGCGCCAGCAGTCGTTCAGCGAGGCGATTGCAAAGAGACAACAGTATGCGTCCAACCATCCTAAGGTGCAGCAGCTGACCGTGCTCCTGCCAAGTTGTTGGTACTGCAGTCCCTCCCTTTCCAAATGGTGGACTCTGCACCGTTCAGAGAACTAATGGCTTGTGCCGAGCCGAGATGGAGAGTTCCAAGCCGTAATTTCTTTTCCAAAAAGGCAGTACCAGCACTTCATAAATATGTAGAACAGAAGGTGGGCCAGTCCTTGAGCTTATCGGTTTGTTCCAAGGTGCACGGCAGCGCGGACGTCTGGAGCTGTAACTACGGTCAGGGCCAGTACATGTCCTTTACGGCCCACTGGGTGAATGTGCTTCCGGCCCAGGCACACCAACAACTTGGACAGGAGACGCCGCTTTCTCCTCCACGTTGTCAAACTGCGGCTCCTGCGCCAATGTCCGCCTCCTCCTCCACCACCACCACCATCTCAGCCTCCACAAGTACTGCTCCATCATACCACATGTGTAGGGCACAGCGGTGTCACGCAGTTCTACACCTGGCTTGCCTCGGCGAACGAAGTCACACAGGGGAGGAACTGCTCCGCGTCATGCAGCAAGAAATCGATGTGTGGCTTTCTCCGCGCCAACTGCAAATCGGACCATGGTGACGGACAATGGGAGGAACATGGTGTCCGCGCTGCACCGAGGAGGGATGGTCCATGCGCCCTGCATGGCGCACGTGTTCAATCTGGTTGTGAAAAGGTTCCTGAAGTCTTCCACCGATCTTCAGAAGATTCTGAAAATGGCCAGGAAACTGTGCATGCACTTCATCCATTCCTACAAAGCCAGGAACACCCTCCTCGAGTTGCAGCGGCAGAACGGCCTCCCCCAACACACTCTGATATGCGATGTTTCCACCCGTTGGAATTCCAGCCTGCACATGTTGGACCGACTGTATGAACAGAGAAAGGCCATTAACGATTTTTTGATGATCCAGGAGTACTCCCCTGTGTAACTTTGATGTCAGCCAGTGGCAGCTCATGCGTGACACCTGCCGTTTGTTGAGGCCATTCGAGGAGGCCACGTTATTTGTCAGTCGCCAGGACTACGGGATGAATAACGTCATTCCACTGCTTCATGTCCTGGAACAGATGCTGAAAAATCTGTCTGGGCAGGGGACTGGAGACGTGGCGACTACATCTCGCGGCCACATGAGTCCGGTGGGGACTGAAATGGAGGAGGAGGAGGAGGAGGACATTGGAGCAGAAGCATTGTCTGGTGAAATGAGTGGATTTTCTACCCAGGTGACAAGAGAGGAGGAGCAGGAGCAGCTGGAGGAGGTAGATGGAGATGAGGAAGACGAGGCAGATGACCCCCAAGCACCGTGGCAGTATACAGTGGAGATGGAGGCAGGGAGCCCCTCGGAGTCACTTGTGCAGATGGCCGCAGCATGCTGATTTGCCTGGCTAGTGACAGCCGAATAGTCAGCATCCGGCAGAGGGATGACTTCTGGCTCTCCACCCTATTGGACCCTCGCTACCGGTCCAAAATGGGAGACTTTTTCCCAGCTATTGAGAGGGAGGACAAACTCAAATACTATAGGGAAATCCTCCGTAGTCAGTTGGCCGCTGCCTATGTGCGGCATCGTCCCTCCTCTGACAGGTCTGACCGGGGGGTTCTTCAGCGCTCACGTACTACTGCCGCGGCTGCCGGGGGAAGGTGGGGGGGTTGGAGCAGTACCAGCTCCATCAGCAGCAACCTAAGTCTGGAGTCACTGATGAGCAGCTTCCTTCACCCGCCTAGTGAGGAGGGCAGTCGCCAGCAGCAGCAGCAGGACCTGGAGCAGACCCTGAACCAACAGGTGGTGGCCTACTTGG
>JAODAL010010067.1:0-107165 GCA_025379985.1 Phyllomedusa bahiana | reverse complement strand
CCCCCTTTTCTTCCCCTCCAAGGAAAAGGTGTAGGGATTTTGTGGGTGAGGATTATAGTCTTCAGTAGGATTACTATTCATCTTCTGATTGTCCTATGCATGATAACAACAGTACCGTGAGTAAACAGTCATTGTTCCCTCATGTGTAATTTGTCCCAAGACAGGTATTTATCTTTTTGATGTATTTCAGGTGTATACGTTTTTGGTTATCGTAAAGGAGCTATTTTTAATGTTTGAAATAAATTATAAGTTTTATTGGGGATATTTTTTCTGTGATTTTGTTGGTACCCTGATATTTTGTATTTTTGGTCAGTGATTTCTTCCAACTTCGTTCTCCCTCACTGGCATAACCCCTCTCCCTCTGTACCAGTTCGTTGGTTATTTAGTGTTATTATTTTATTTGTCTTGGTTTTATGTTATATATTTAAACCTCTTTAAATGTACAGCAGTTTTGAATTAATGGCCCTTTTAAATAAATAAAAATAATAATAATAATTGGATTGATTTGTAGCCCTTAATGCAGCAAGGCCAGTGACTAGAGTATCTGCAGACATGTCATTGTTTGAGTCTTTTGAGAGTTTTGCCTTCTGATTGAATAACGTCTGGTGAGTGTGTAAGTACTCCTGTTTGTGTGGATGTAGCAGAACTTAACTTGACCTATATTCCTATATAAAATGCAATTTCCAGTATGTAGACCGCAAAGTGGATTTTGACTTCATGTCAAGAAGGTTTCCTGTCAACATTTGTTTGTACAGTAGTGCAAACAGTGTAATTTCGTATGGGTTAAAAATGGTGTCAAATACTACTACTAGTAGTAAAAGTTAAAATATCTCACAAAAGTGAGTACACCCCTCACATTTTTATAAATAGTTTTTGTAAATATTATATATATTATATCTTTTGATTGGGACAACACTAAATATATAACACTTTAGTACAATGTAGAGTAGTCAGTGTATAGCTTGTATAACAGTCTAAATTTGATATGCCCTCAAAATAATGCAACACACAGCCATCAATGTCTAAACCCCTGGCAATAAAAGTGAGTACATCCCTAAGTGAAAATGGACATATTGTGCCCAATTTGTCATTTTCCCTCCACAATATGATGTGTCAAAAGTGTTGCAAGGTTTCAGATGTGAATGGGGAGCAGATGTATTAAATTTGGTGTTATTGCTCTCCCATTCCCTCATACTGGTGTCACATTTGTGTCATCTGGCTCTGGTCGCCGGTGACTGCCACTGCGAACATAACTGTGGCTTTGCTTTATTACTTTCTCCTGTGTGAACTCGGTCCTCTACCTTGGACTCTAATTGAATTCTGGCCAACGCCCGTGGCCAGGTACCTTACAGCACTCTTTGGGTTAATCAGTTCTCTTGGTGATTGACAGGTTCTGCTCCCTATCACTTCTGCGCTTCTTCCTCCCCTTCCCTATTTATAGTCACTGCTTCCTTCCTTCTTTGCCTGCTGTAGGTTTTTCTCCCCTGTAGTTCGCCGGTACTCTCGCCTGTCGTTCTGTGATTTCCTGACCTTTTGCTTGAACTCTGGTTACCCCTTTGCCTCACGTTTCTGTACCTCGCTGTCCGTTCTGTTACCGACTTGGACTGCCCGACTATGTTTACTTGTTCTGTGTTTGTTTGTCCGTCCCTGTCTGTGTTGCACTTTGCTCAGTGCAGTCATTAGTCTTCTGGTTGGGGCCAGCCTATTAAGGAGTCGGGTTCCCCAAAAGGCAGGAACAGGGGCTGGGACCAGTGTCAGGGCCCACTTGTCTGTGTCTTTGAGTGTTTCCCTGAAAGTCCCTGACAACTGGTCAGTGGAAGTTCAACATGGCACTTTATGGCAAAGAACTCTCTGAGGATCTGAAAAAAAATAATTGTTGCTCTACATAAAGGTGGCCTAGGCTATACGATAATTGCCAACACCCTGAAATTGAGCTGCAGTTTGGTGGACCTGACAGCGGTTGACCAAGGTTCAAATCAGAACTGGCTTCACATGGTCGACCACATAAGTTGAGTGCACTTGCTCAATCAGCCAAAATTGTCTTTTCAAAAAACATAGAGGCGCCAGCATTGCTGCAAAGGTTAAAGGATAGGGGTCAGCCTCCATGCAGACCAAACTCTCCACGTATCAAATTTGTTCTGCAGGTGGGGTTTCCAGAAATAATTTCTTCTAAAGATGAAAACACAAGAGAGCCCACAACCATTTTTTTGGACAACAAACTATTTACATGAATTACTGGAACCACGTCATGGGTCTGATGAGACCAGGATAAACGTATTTTATTCAGATTGTGTCAAGCATGTCACAGTCCGGCATAGGAGGAGGATACGCTTGATAGGAGGGTTGGCTTAACCTACACTGGGGAGTGGAGATAAGGGGCCCATGGTCTTCACCATAGCCCACCACAAGGCCAGTTGGTCTTTGCTGCAAACCCCCCCCCGGGTTTAACCCGAATGGCCCCTTTTTTGTGACAGATGATATGGATAGCATTAAAGAGGATAAGGCAAGAGCGTAGTCATGGAACAAGTTATGGGGCCAACAGGTAAAACAAAAAAAGTCGGGACATAACAAGAACACAGCAACAGGTAGGAAAACGCACAGGAGAGGGATGAAACAAGATACAACTACAACAACTGGGCAAGGATAACTGGGAGAGGTGTCCCTAAAAGCCACATGGACACAGGTGATTGGCTGGGGAACGGTGTATTGGCGCACGCTGATCCTTTAAATTGCAGACAGTGTGCGCGTGCCCAAGTGGCCAAAACAGGAGATTCGTCCGGAGCAGCAGCAGCCAGTGTGGGAAGACAATGGAGGCCAAGCTGTGCATGAAACGAGGACAGGTGAGTTTTGGAAGAGGAAGGAGCATAGATAGACTCCCAGACCGCAATGCTAACCAGTAAGACAAGCAAGAATCAGACACAGCCGTGGCCCCAGTAAAGGACCACAGCGTGCAGCACTACAGGTTGTGTGTGACACCAACCATGTAAAGAGTACATAAATAAGTGTGTCTTGCTTACACTAAAGCAAGGCGGTGAGAAAGTTATGGTTTGGGGCTGCCTGAGCGCTGTTAGCTGTGGGGAACTAAAGTTCATTGAAGGAACCATGAATGCCAACATTACTGTGAAATAAAGAAGCAGACATAATCCGCTTTCCTTTGGAAAAATGGGGCCCCCAGGGGGTATTTCCAAATTAATGACCCCAAACACTCCTCCAAGATGACCATAGCCTTGCTAAAGTAAATGAGGGTAAAGGTGTTGGACTGGCCAAGTTTTGGTAAACCGCTGTATTCTTGGCCACAGTGGTGCAGCTCAGTTTCAGGGTATTGCCAATCTTCTTGTAGCCCATGATAATCTGTGTGAAGAGAAACAATTCTTTTTTTTAATCCTCAGAGGTTCTTTGCCTAATGCCATGTAATCCATACGTATGGAAAAGGGGTTTAGAGCAATAACACCCAATTTTAACACACCTGCTCTCCTTTCAATCTGAACCTTTACACTAAAGAGTCACATGGGATGTGAAGGGAAAAACGGGAAATTTTGGGGACAAATTTGTCTATTTTTATTAGGGGGGGGGTTCACTTTTGTTGCCAGTTTAGATATTGATGGCTATTTGTTGAGTTATTTTGAGGGCATAACAAAAACTTTTATACAAGCTGTACATTGACTACTTTACATTGTATCAAAGTGTCAAATCTTCAGTGTTGTCCTAATAAAATATAGACTACAATATTTACAAAAATGTGAAGGGTGTACTCATTTTTGTGAGATACTGTACTGTACCATTACTAGTAGTAGTAGTATGTGACACTATTCTGTAGTACATATATTAGAAAATTGCTGAAATTATTTTAGCCAATATGGAATTACACTGTCTGCAATATTGTACAAATAAATGTTGGCAGGAAACTTTTTTGACATAAAATCACAATCCACTTTATGGTCTACATACTGCAAAATGCATCTTATATAGGAATATAGTATTTGGTGATAAAGTACACCATTCATTATATCACATAAGATATTTAAATGGGGATGCAGGAAATAAAACAGGGGATGATAAGGGAGAAAGATGAAGCTTTGTAGCATTGATACATTAATAGTGCGGTGTAGATGAAGCATAGCAAAGCTTGACAGATAACGCACCATAATATCATGGCACAACTCAACTTTTCAATGCCTTTCATTGTTGTTTGTTCCAATCTAAGAACAAATAACACCGACAGCTGGATTATTATGGTCAAATTAAGTGCTACATAAATACAAACAGATGTACTCATACACTCACCAAACAACATTGTTCAACCAGGAGGCAGAACGCTCAGTAAACTCAAATAATGACAAGTCCGCAGGTTCTTTAGTCACTGGCTTTGTTGCATCAAGGGCTATCATGATCTGAATCAATCCAATTATTAGTATTTTTATTTTTTTAAAGTATTATTAATTCCAGGGTACTGTACAATTAAAGGGTTAACACCTTTGTTGCATCAAGGGCTATCATGATTAGAATCAATCCAATTATTAGTATTTTTATTTTTTAAAAGTGCCATTAATTCCAGGGTACTGTACATTTAAAGGGCTAACCCCTTTAAATGTACAGTACCCGGTACTATACATAACATAAGACCAAGACAAAATAATAACACTAAATAATCAACAAACTGGTACAGAAGGAGAAAGGATCTGCAGTGAGGGAGGGATGAGAAGGGCCATATTTACAAGTGGGCACTAGTAGATAAAGGGGTTGTCTCACTACATTGATTCATCTTACCTCAGTCCTGTTTTCTTGGTTTCATTTTGAATTCAGGGGTTTGTTTATTGTCTTCTACTAGGCTGCAGTAGAAGCAAGGTCTGTAGCTATAGCAACCAGTGCTGACAGCCAATCATGAGAAATTGAACAGGTCTGTAGCTGTAGTGACCTGAGGAGCTGATGCAGCTTATATAAGAGTGGATATCTCAGAATAGGATGCTGTTAATGGACATATATTGCCAAGAGCACACTGGGCAACTTAATTACACATCACCGATAAATTCTTAAACAGTGAGCTTACTATGGGCTGCTGTTGTGTAATGTAGCTGCCTAACATCTGCTCAATATGTATTTCAGGGCGCCAACAGGTTATTTTTCAGATACTGAAGTATGTGCCTGTGTAATCAGTGATGCTGCACTGGATATTAGTGCCCTGCTTCTCTTTCTCTAGTTCTGTCACCATGAACTCTGGAGGAGTCAGCAAACATGATATGTGTTTACAGGGAGTGTGTCTAAGTTTCATGACACCGTGGAGGGAAAATAGAAAATTGGGTATAATTTGTTCATTTTCACTTAGGGGTGTACTCACTTTTGTTGCCAGCGGTTTAGACATTGGATGGCTGTGTTTAGTTGTTTTAAGGGCACTACTTTACATTGTATCAAAGTGTCATATCTTCAGAGTTGTCCCATGAAAAGATATAATACCAAATTTACGAAAATTTGAGAGGTGTACTCAATTTTGTGAGATCTGTATAAAAGTACTGTAAAAATATTTTAAAGTGCTTTACAGTATTTGGTTAATAATTTTTTGTTTTGTTGTGGGTTTTTTATGTATTCTGTAATAAAAATGCACTTCTGGGTATTCATTTTTTGCTTAACTTGCCCTGTCTCCAAATTTTATGTATTATGGGTGACATGTATGAACGGGGCAGCACCAGATATCTGGCGTCTTTACAGTCCAATATCAGACACAGCCACGCTCATACATTTTTAAATCTCCGGGAGGCGGGGTGCACTAGAACCATAGGAAAGCTAAATATTTTTAGCTTTGCTATGGCATTTCTGGGCGCATTACAGCTGGAACACTTATAACTAGAGATGAGCGAATTTCTCAAAAATTCGGTTCGCTGACTTTGCCGAATTTTCCGTCAAAATTTGTTTCGGTCCGAATTACTTTGGGACGAATCACGTTACAAAACAGCTATTTCAAGGCTGCACAGAGCCTGTAGGGTGCTGTTGAACATTGTGCCATGCTTAAATATGCAGAGGGAGCTTGGTTTGGTCTTCATACAATGTTGTGTTTTAGTATGACACGCATATGACTGCCACCGCTCTTAGAATCGCTTCACTATAAAATTCCCTGAGCACTTAAGAGGGCAAAACTAAACAAAAAATTGAAGCAGGAACGTAGCATGATAATGTCATGGCAGCGGCAGCTGGAAAAAAACAAGCTGAGGGCTCCGGTGGCAACATCAGTAGGCCACAGAGTGGTACAGTGACAGAGTGTGGAGGTGACGGCAGCAGCCACAGCAGCATTAGGTCAGAGAGTGGCACAATGACAGCCTGGTGGTGGCAAAAACAGGAGTAGACCACAGAGTGGCACAATGACAAAGTGTGGAGGATATGGCAGCAGCCACATTAGCAGCATGAGGTCAGAGAGTGGCACAATGACAGAGTGTGGAGGTCACAGCAGCAGCCAGAGCAGCAGCATGAGATCAGACAGTGGCACAATGACATTCTGGAGGTGGAAAAAACAGGAGTAGGCCACAGAGTGGCACAATAACACAGTGTGGAGGGCACGGCAGGAGCAACAGCAGCAGCATGAGGTCAGACAGTAGCACAATGACAGAGTGTGTAGGTCACGGCAGCAGCCACAGTAGCAGCATGAGGTCAGACAGTGGCACAATGACATCCTGGAGGTGGCAAAAACAGGAGTAGGCTACAGAGTGGCACAATAACACAGTGTGGAGGGCACGGCAGGAGCAACAGCAGCAGTATGAGGCCAGATAGTGGCACAATGACACAGTGTGGAGGTCATGGCAGCAGCAACAGCAGCAGCATGAGGTCAGACAGTGGCACAATGACATTCTGGAGGTGGCACAAACTGGAGTAGGCCACAGAGTGGCACAATAACACTGTGTGGAGGGCACGGCAGGATGAACAGAAGCAGCATGAGGTCAGACAGTGGCACAATGATAGAGTGTGGAGGTCACGGCAGCAGCCACAGCAATAGCATGAGGTCAGACACTGGCACAATGACAGATTGTGGAGGTCACGGCAGCAGCCACAGCAGCAGCATGATGTCAGACAGTGGTACAATGACATTCTGGAGGTGGCCAAAGCAGGAGTAGGCCACAGAGTGGCACAATGACAGAGTGGGGAGGTGGGTGGCAATAGCAGTCCCTGGTAAAGATGGTGGTAGGCAGATGGAGAAACTGTCAGCAGATGTGTGGCATCAGGCGGGTGGCGGCATCAGAATAGTGGCTGAGGCAGGTAGTTTGAACCCAGACTCATTTCTCAAAGTTTTGGTGAGGCGTCATGGCTGATGAAATCTGACGCCTAAGGCATTGGTGTGTGGAAGTCCTGGCCGATTCATGCCTGATTTATCTTGACAAAGGTCGTTCCACATTTCCTGTGGACAAGCAGGTCCTCCTTGGGGTTGGCACTACTCCGACCCCCCCACCTTCCCACAGCAACCACGGCAGTAGTACGTGAGCGACGAGGAACCCCCCGGTCAGACCTGTCGGAGGAGGGACGATGCCGCACATAGACAGCGGCCAACTAACTACGGAGGATTTCTCTATAGTATTTGAGTTTGTCCTCCCTCTCAGCAGCTGGGAAAAAGGCTCCCATTTTAGTGAGGGTCCAATAGGGTGGAGAGCCAGAAGTCATTCCTCTGCCGTATGCTGACTATTCGGCTGTCAATAGTCAGGCAAATCAGCACGCTGCGGGCAATCTGCACAAGTGACTCCGAGGGACTCCCTGCCTCCATCTCCACTGTATACTGCCACGGTGCTTGCGGGTCATCTGCCTCTTCTTCCTCATCTCCATCTACCTCCTCCAGCTGCTCCTTTTCCTCCTCTCCTGTCACCTAGGTTGAAAATCCACTCATTTCACCAGACAATGCTTCTCCTCCTCCTCCTCCAGTTCAGTCCCCACCGGACTCATGTGGCCGTGAGATGTAGTCGCCACATCTCCAGTCCCCTGCCCAGACAGATTTTTCAGCATCTGTTCCAGGACATGAAGCAGTGGAAATACGTTATTCATCCCGTAGTCCCGGCGACTGACAAATAACGTGGCCTCCACGAATGGCCTCAGCAAACGGCAGGTGTCACGCATGAGCTGCCACTGGCTGACATCAAAGTTACTCAGGGGAGTACTCCTGTCCGCCTGGATCATCAAAAAAATCGTTAATGGCCTTTCTCTGTTCATACAGTCGGTCCAACATGTGCAGGCTGGAATTCCAACGGGTGGAACATCACATATCAGAGTGTTTTGGGGGAGGCCGTTCTGCCGCTGCAACTCGAGGAGGGTGTTCCTGGCTATGTAGGAATGGATGAAGTGCATGCACAGTTTCATTGCCATTTTAAGAATCTTCTGTAGATCGGTGGAAGACTTCAGGAACCTTTTCACAACCAGATTGAACACATGCGCCATGCAGGGCGCATGGACCATCCCTCCTCGGTGCAGCGCGGACACCATGTTCCTCCCATTGTCCGTCACCATGGTTCCGACTTGCAGTTGGCGCGGAGAAAGCCACACTTCAATTTCTTGCTGCATGACGCGGAGCAGTTCCTCCCCTATGTGACTTTGTTCGCCGAGGCAAGCCAGGTGTAGAACTGCGTGACACCGCTGTGCCCTACACATGTGGTATAATGGAGCAGTACTTGTGGAGGCAGAGATGGTGGTGGTGGTGGAAGAGGAGGAGGCGGACATTGGCGCAGAAGCAGCAGTTTGACAACGTGGAGGAGAGAGCGGCGTCTCCTGTCCAAGTTGTTGGTGTGCCTGGGAAGGAAGAACATTCACCCAATGGGCCGTAAAGGACATGTACTGGTCCTGACCGTAGTAGCAGCTCTATATGTCCGCACTGCCATACACCTTGAAACAAACGGATAAGCTCAAGGACTGGCCCACCTTCTGTTCTACATATTTGTGAAGGGCTGGTACTGCCTTTTTGGAAAAGACATTACGACTTGGAACTCTCCACCTCGGCTCAGTACAGGCCATTAATTCTCTGAATGGTGCAGAGTCCACGATTTGGAAAGGGAGGGACTGCAGTACCAACAATTTGGACAGGAGCACGGTAAGCTTCTGCACCTTAGGATGGTCAGACGAATACTATTGTCTCTTTGCAATCGCCTCGTTTAACGACTGCTGGCGCCATGAGTAGCGAGGAGCAGGAGGATCTGGACCATCAGATGATGGCAAAGAGAAACAGCTCCCTTCTGCAGAGGTGGTGGAGCCTTGACTGGCTGCAATGGTATGCATGCCACTGGGCGCTGCTGCTGTTGCTGCGGCGGCAGGATGGAACCCCACATCTGAGCCACGTTTCTCCCAGGCCGCCGGATGGTGACGGTGCATGTGTTGACGCAGGGACGTGGTGCCAACGTTAGCTCCCTGGCCACGCTTCACTTTCTGTCCACAGATTCTACATATACCCATATACGGCTCCTCCGGTGTCTTAGCAAAGAACTGCCACACCGCCGAGTAGCTGATTTTACCGCCAACGCTCCGCACTGAGTGACTACTACCGCTGCTGCCTCGCTGAGCCCCTGTGCCGCTACTTTCTTGGACCTGCGAAGCGGGTTTTCTACCCCATTGCCACTTGGCTCCTGACCTCACACTGCTGCTACCCTGCTGACTCACGGCAACACAACCCACTTGCCGGCTGCGCCGCTGCCTGACGCGCAAGCTGACGCCCTCTTCTCCTGACGATGATGAAGCCCTTGTTTCACCCGGCTCCCAAGTGCGGTCGGCTATATCATCATCGATTTGTGTTTCATCTTCACTGTTGTCCTCATCACCGGTCTTGGTATGCAGAGGCTGACCCCTCACAACATGACATCCCATGCCACTCTCCACATCTATACTTTGCCGACTACTGCAAGAAGCAGGGGAAATTGGCCCCATTTCTTCGCTGCCAAGTAGCTGCTGACTGTCCTCCTCAAATTGTTCATCCTCGCTGTATAGTGGCGCTGAGCCCAGACGACATAGTAGATCTCTGGCTGAGGGAACCGGATGGGACAGAGGCGGTTGAGGAAGGTGAGGGCCGCTGACCCGCTCCCGGGCCATGCCAACTAAGGGTTGTGTCTGACGTTCCCACCGACTCTTGGCTGGGGTTGTCAGATGTCATCTGGGAGGAAGTGAGTGACCTAGTCAACCAATAAAGAACCCTTGGGTTGCTGGTCAACACATGGCCGCTAGATGACACCGGCAGTTCTGGCCTCACCGAGAGACCCCTGTTTGTTCTAAAATGTACAGACTCTGTTTAATGAAGATATCTGTATATAATAAATACACACCCTGTATTTGACTCCAAATGAACCCACTAACAAGCTCGGGTAACCCTTGGATATAAATTGTGCTCCAGAAATGGCCAGGAAATATTTACTTGTTTGTGCCGTTTAAAAAAAAACTGTGTATTTTACTGACTAGAAAAGCTTAATTAACCTTCGGATATGAATTATGCTACAGCCAAAATTTCTTCTTTGGCGTTGAAAAACAACGTTTCTTTTACTGAGTACAACTGCAGAAAAATACTTAGTTAACCCTTGGATGTAAATTGCGCAAAAGAAATGTGCTGCCAAAAAATTCCATATTTGTAGCGTGTTAAAACAGCGTGTATTTTACGGAGCACAACAACAGAAAAACTCGTTATTAACCTTCGGATATGAATTATGCTACAGCCAAAATTTCTTTTTTGGCATTTAAAAACAACATTTTTTTTTACGGACTACAGTCCCAGAAAAAAAATATTTAGTTAACCCTTGGATGTATTTTGCGCAAAAAAAAAATGTGTGCCTCATAAAAACCCACCCTTAGTAGCTTTTTTAAAAGGGCATTTTTTTTTCGGGCCCCAACAGCGGGTTTTAACTCGTAATTAACCTTTTAATATTGAATTATGCTACAGCAAAAATTTTTTTTTGGGTTTTTTAAAAAGGACGTTTTTTTTTCTGAGTACAACTGCAGAAAAATATTAAATTTAAACCCCTTTTGGATGAAAAATTGCCCCAAAAGAAATTTACTCCCAAAAAATTGACAGCTTTGTAGCGTTTTAAAACGGCGTGTATTTTACAGAGCAAAAAAAGCAAAAAAACTTGAAATTTAAACCCCTTTTGGTTGGAAATGAATTATGTACCCCAAATTTTTTTCGGGGGCCCCTTAAAAAAAAATGTTTTTTTACTGAGTAAAAATGCAGAAAAATTACAAAAAGGGTTAAACCCCTTGGATATAAATTGCGAAAAAAGAAATGGGTGCCAAAAATTACCAGCTTGTAGCGTGTTAAAATGGTTGTATTTTAGGGAAAAAAAGAAAAATAACTCTTTAAATTAACCTTTGGTTTTTAAAATTATGTACAGGAAAAATTTCTTTTTTGGGAAATTGGGAAAAACAATGTTTTTTTTTCTAAATTAAAACTGAAAAAAATTACTTATTAAACCCCTTTGGATGAAAAATTGCGAAAAAAAATTTGAATCCCAAAAAATTTTACCGGCTTTGTTCCCGTTTTAAAACTGTGTGTATTTTTACGGAACACAACACAGAGAAAATCTAAAAACCCTTTGATATAAAATTATCTAAACCCTTTTTTTTTTGGCATTGAAAAAAAAACTTTCTTTTACTGAGTACAACAGCAGAAAAATACTTGTTAACCCTTGGATGTAAATTGTGCAAAAGAAAGGGCCAAAAAATTACCAGTTTTGTACTTTTTTAAAAAGGATGTATTTTACAGAGAAACAGAAGAAAATGAAATAACCTTCGGAATGAATATGCTACACCCAAAAATTTCTTTTTTGGGTGTTGAAAAATTTTCTTTTACTGAGTACAATGCAGAAAAATACTTAGTTAACCCCCTTGGATGAAAAATTGCGCAAAAGAAAGTGTGCCAAAAAATTCCCAGCTTTGTAGGGGTTTTAAAGGGCGTTATTTTTACAGAGCACAAAAACAGAAAAAACTCAAAAATTAAATTTGGATATGAATAATGCTACAGCCAAAATGTCTTCTTTGGCGTTGAAAAAACATGTTTCTTTTTTTGACCCCACAACGCAAAAAACAAAAAAATTACCCTTGGATGAAAATTTTGGCCAAAATTTAAAATGAGGTCCCCAAAAATTAAGGGGTTTTGGATTGTAAAAACACAGTTTTTTAAGAATACAACAGCAAGGGGCTTAATAACCCTTGGGATATTCAAGAACGAGCAGTATATTAAAATGTATTGCGCTGAATTGACGCACCGGACTTCAATTCCAATACCCCCCAAAAAAAAAATTAGAACTAAGAGAAGCATCACTGAGACAAGCTGTAAAAACCCCCCAAAAATTGCTGTAAAAATTATTTTCTTTTTATGAATATCATCATCAGCACACGCTTCCCTACACACACAGAGAGACAGTGGGAATCCCAGCGTCGCCCCATATATAGTGGGGGACGTACAAAATCCTGCGGCCGATTGGCTTTCATCTCGCCATGCATGTGGGCTAAGCTTTTCTTCCCCCCAACTTCTTTGCCCCTGTAACGCCATCTTCGCACCATTTTACAATTAAAAAAAAAACGCTTTGTTTCCCGCGAAAAACCCCAAACCGACTTTCGTCAGAACGAAATTTTCCCCCCGAAATTCTAAAGAAATTTCCCCTTCGTTTGAATGATTCGCCCATCTCTATTTTTAAAAACAAAATGCCTTATTTTTGACCGCGTAGAAGGTTGTAAATAAAGCCATTTTCACTAATGTTAGGTGCATGAAATTTGCTGTGCTAACGCCAAATATCATACATGTCGCCCTATATATTTCATGTTTAATATAAATCCGTAATAAGATTTTCTATGCACATATGAAGCAGGCGTTTCATTACTCAGCCGTTTGGTCAGCCTTTTTTTAGCATCTAAAAAATTTATGGGGGATTCCACACCAAATATTCTACCCATTGATAGAATGTTTCTATCAAAGTTGAAGGTGCGGGTCCTAATCCAAACTTTTGGAAAGGGGCCCCGAAATTTTTTTCTCAGAATGTAACCCATTTCTTTTGTTGCACTCTATTCTATTCTTTGGTAGTTCGGAGTACAGCTGAGAGGTGTGTTTGACTGTACTCAGAGCTCCAATATAACAGAATAGAGAGTTGTGTGCAAGCAGGATTGATTCTCCATTCTGAGTCAAGACTTTTGGGGGCATGTTCCTCTGGATCCACAACTACAACTTTGTGGGATATCCCAAATTTATTTGCCCTCAAAGTGGGGTGGGGAAAACCTTTTTTTACAAGGGGTTGGTTAATAAGAAACATTGGGGAATTAGAAAAGGGAATAAGTGGTTTTTGGGCCACCAGTTGATTAAATACACCCTGTATGGACAAAGAAAAATATACACATTAAAGACATCTTGGTCATAATTCATGTTTTCAGTAACCCACACATGCAATTATGACCAGGAAACTCAACCATTTCTCCTGTATCAAATGCCAGGATTTTTGGCATTAGGAAACCACAGAACTAAGTATTGACTTAAATTATGAATCTCTCATATTTATGTTTAGTATGCTTAGGTTGGGAAAGTTACGCTTGGGGATTGCATCATAATTTGTGGCTAGGAGATTCACAGGAGGAGTTATAACACAAGCTGGAATTATGTCTTCTATAATTGCCCTCTGCATGTAATTAGCTATTCCTCTGTGACCTAAACAGAAGGAGGGGCTGAGGGATTTTGATTGTCCATTTAAGAGCCCTAGGGCAGAATAAGGAAATGTATGATTGTGTCCAGTTTTTTAATCAAGCTTTGCTACTCAGCTGGGTTTGTCACTGATCCAGTCAGTAGAGGTCTGTTATACCTATTATTTCTGTAACTGTTACTACAAGCTTTTATGCAGGTCTTTTGTTCTTTATTTTAGTAAATATGCTGTACCTATATATTAAGGCCTAAAACTTTAATGGATTTGCCCTATTGCCCTATAAAACCTAAACATCTTCATAGAATATAGGCACAACACTTTTGAATGCAAATAAATTAGGCGCATTAAATATGCTAGCATTTATATGCTATGCGCTTTTTTGTGCTATGCACCTATATTAGGCGCCTCAAAAATACTATGCAAAGTATACCACATGCCAGATTTTTAACAGGTTAATTCATTCAGGCCCACTGCTGTATGCACTCATTTAATGCCTCTTAAAACTGACGTGGTGGCGCCTCTTTTCTGACATGTCGCCCACCATGTTTACATAGAAGGCTAATCATATATATATATATATACAGCAAGAGTAGTAAAAATAAAAAGACTTTTATTGAAACAACATATCCTTAAAATATGTAACATTTTGTGCAAACAAGTATGCTACTTGCGGTTTTTCACAGTCCGTAGTGAGCAGTCGGTACAAATCCTAAGTGTACAAATGCGTGAACTCCAAAGGCGTGTGGCTTCATGAGAACGCCAAGTAGTGGAGCATACGGACAGACAGGCGGAGCCGATAGAGACGTGTGACGTTTCAGGGTGTGCTTTGCCCCTTTCTCAAACACGTAATTACTCTGTCATCACTTCCTTTTATACACAATGAAACGCTTCACATAGTAATGCTAGCACGTCTAGTTACATCTTATACAGTTAAAAACCAAGTGCATGCATTCATTAACAAAAACATTCATAGATCAATTTCTCATTCATACCGGCTGGGGCAAGTATGTTAAGCCTATATATCCAAGAAGCCTCTCTTTGGAGAAGCCGTATCTCTAAACTCTCTGTACATTTAACTGTCACCTCCTCTATTACACACCATCTGAGCTCTGTTACTGCATGATTGTATTCCTGGAAATGTTTGGCGACTGTAGTCTCACCAAACTTTCTTTTATCACTATTTTCTGCTGTATTCAAGGTACATATATTCCGTATACTGGACCGATGTTCTGTGATCCTAATTTTGATCTGATGAGATGTTTGCCTCACGTATCCTTTGCCGCACGGGCATTTTAGGAGATAGATCACACCTTTAGAATTACATGTATAAAAACCTTTAAGATGAATTTTGAAACCTTGTGTTGGATGCGATATGTATGGCCCTTTGATGATGGAATTGCAATTACAGCAACCAAGACATGGGAGGTTTCCTTTCGTTTAGTAATTAGTGTATTTTGTTGTCTATCAGTAGTGTCCTTTAGTTGAGATGACACAATCGCACTTCCCACTGTATGACATTTTTATAAATGAATTGTGGCATATGTTCAAACAGTTTGCCATATTTCAAATCCCTGGATAGAAGATACCAGTATTTTTTTATAGTATTTTTAATAAGCTTACTATGTGTATCAAAGGTGCTAAGGTATATAAGGCGCTCATCTTGATCTTTTTTCTTTTTGTTATTAAGTAGGCTACTCTTGTTTAGTTGCCTAACCTCTGTCGCTATTTTTTCTAATTCTTCTTTATTGTACCCTCTAGCAGTAAATTTGTCAATGAACAGCCTTTCTTGTTCACGATAAAGCATTTCATCTGACCATATCCTTTTGGCTCTAATGAGCTGTCCCTTTGGTATGCCCAGGAACAGCTGCGGAGCATGCTGACTTGTTCTGTGTAGAATGTTATTTCTATCTATGGATTTTTTATAAAGTGTGGTATTAATCCCCTGTGTGCCTCTTCTGACTTCTACATCTAAATAATGGATGATGTCTCTGTCCATGGTGGCAGTAAACTGAATGAGGGGTTGCGCTTCGTTCAGACAAGCGACGAAGTCAGTGAACTCACCGTCAGTGCCATTCCATAGGACAAAGACGTCATCAACATATCTTAGCCAGGCATTAACCTGTTTGAATCTATCATTTGAAAACACATATTTTTTCTCATATGCTATCATGAACAGATTAGCTAGGCTAGGTGCTGCCAGGGATCCCATAGAGACCCCCGGCAATTGCAAAAACATTTCTTCACCAAATTTAAAATAATTCCTGGTAAGTATAAGGTCCGGTAATGTCATTATGAAGTTGATATGCATGTTTGATAGTGTAGCATCGTCACTAAGGCATTCTCTAACCACTTCCATTGCTTCATAGTATGGGATATTGGTGTATAGCGCCTTAATATCTAGAGTACAAAATAGCGTATTATCCTCTACTTTTATTTTTTCTAATTCTCTAAGGAACTGCCCGGTCTCACTCAAGGCATGACTGTCCCTTTTAACATACTTTTGAAGGAAACTATCTACATAGACGGCCAATGGTTCCAGCACCGACCCTATGCCAGAGACGATTGTTCATTCAGGGGGATTTGTCAGTGTTTTATGTACCTTAGGGACAAGATACAGGGTAGGAGTATGTGGGAGGACGCAGGTAAGGGCCGCTTTTTCTTTCACTGTGATAATTCTTAGTTCTACAGCTTCTATTAGTGTATTCTCCACTATATGTTGTAACTCTTTAGTTGGATCTTTATCTAATTTTCTATACACCACTGGGTCGTTGAGCTGTGTAAAAGCCTCCTGAATATAATCTTTTTTGTCCCGCACCACCACTGCCCCCCCTTTATCAGCTTTCTTAATGAAAATTTTGTCATGCCTTGAGAATGAGAGAATTAGAAAAAATAAAAGTAGAGGATAATACGCTATTTTGTACTCTAGATATTAAGGCGCTATACACCAATATCCCATACTATGAAGCAACGGAAGCGGTTAGAGAATGTCTTAGTGACGATGCTACACTATCAAACATGCATATCAACTTCATAATGACATTACTGGACCTTATACTCATCAGGAATTATTTAAAATTTGGTGAAGAAATGTTTTTGCAATTGCAGGGGGTCTCTATGGGATCCCCGGCAGCACCTAGCCTAGCTAATCTGTTCATGATAGCATACGAGAAAAAATATGTGTTTTCAAATGATAGATTCAAACAGGTTAATGCCTGGCTAAGATATGTTGATGACGTCTTTGTCCTATGGAATGGCACTGACGGTGAGTTCACTGATTTCGTCGCTTGTCTGAACGAAGCGCAACCCCTCATTCAGTTTACTTCCACCATGGACGGAGACGTCATCGATTATTTAGACATAGAAGTCAGAAGAGGCACACAGGGGATTAATACCACACTTTATAAAAAACCAATAGAAAGAAATAACATTCTACACAGAATAAGTCAGCATGCTCCGCAGCTGTTCCTGGGTATACCAAAGGGAAAGCTCATTAGAGCCAATAGGATATGCTCAGATGAAACTCTTTATCGTGAACAAGAAAGGCTGCTCATTGACAAATGTACTGCTAGAAGGTACAATAAAGAAGAATTAGAAAAAATAGCGACAGAGGTTAGGCAACTAAACAGGAGTAGCCTACTTAATAACAAAAAGAAAAAAGATCAAGATGAGTGCCTTATATACCTTATATTTACTATTTTGCCATAGGCAAAATTAAACTCAATCAGTTCTCTATCTGTTAAACACTAAAATGTAACTTTTATTATATCTAACTCTTAACCTCTATACACACTATTTAAAAACCTGATCTCTAACCTCATCATTTAACCCTTTTTTGCTTCTGAAAGAGGGAATAACTCCCTTTCTATTATCAAGTCTGGTGGAACCCCACCTACTAACAGGGGAGCCTTATATCTATAGCAAGGTACTAGCTTCAGTAAGGGATCCCAAGCCAACTACTTGGGCAGTCGTCCCTAATCTCATAGACACAGAACAAATAAGGCCCCCTTGTGACACCGTCTGCAGCAGGTGACACTTGTAGACAGAGGTGAGAGATCACAATTTAAAACGTCATATCTGACCTCGCCGACATGTTTCGCCAGCTAACCTGGCTTTATCAAGGCTTTATCAAAAGTCACTCTTTGATCTCTTGCGAGATTCCCAATTTTTTGGAGATTACCTTATATACCTTAGCACCTTTGATACGCATAGTAGGCTTATTAAAAATACTATCAAAAAATACTAGTATCTTCTATCCAGGGATTTAAAATATGGCAAACTGTTTGAACATATGCCACAATTCATTTATAAGAAAGGTCATACAGTGGGAAGTGCGATTGTGTCATCTCAACTAAAGGACACTACTGATAGACAACAAAATACACTAATTACTAAGCGGAAGGGAACCTTCCCATGTCTCGGTTGCTGTAATTGCAACTCTATTATTAAAGGGCCATACATATCGCATCCAACACAAGGTTTCAAAATTCATCTTAAAGGTTTTTATACATGTAATTCTAAAGGTGTGATCTATCTCCTGAAAGGCCCGTGTGGCAAAGGATACGTGGGGCAAACATCTCGTCAGATCAAAATTAGGATCACAGAACATCGGTCCACTATACGGAATATACGTACCTTGAATACAGCAGAAAATAGTGATGAAAGAAAGTTTGGTGAGACTACAGTCGCCAAACATTTCCAGGAATACAATCATGCAGTAACAGAGCTCAGATGGTGTGTACTAGAGGAGGTGACAGTTAAATGTACAGAAAGCCTAGAGATGCGTCTTCTCCAAAGAGAGGCGTTTTGGATACATAGGCTTAGCATACTTGCCCCAGCTGGTATGAATGAGAAATTGAATCTACGAGTGTTTTTGTGAATGAATGAGTGCACTTGGTTTTTAACTGTATAAGATGTAACTAGACGTGCTAGCATTACTATGTGAAGCGTTTCATTGTGTATAAAAGGAAGTGATGACAGAGTAATTATGTGTTTGAGGAAGGGGCAAAGTACACCCCGAAACGTCACACGTCTCTATCGGCTCCGCCTGTCTGTTCGTATACTCCACTACTTGCTGTCCTCATGAAGCTACACGCCTTTGGAGTTCATGCATTTGTACACTTAGGATTTGTACCGACTGCTCACTACGGACTGTGAAAAACCGCAAGTAGCAAACTTGTTTGCACAAAACGTTACATATTTTAAGGATATGTTGTTTCAATAAAAGTCTTTTTATTTTTATTACTCTTGCTGTATTTATATATGATTGGCACGTTGATACGGGAGCAGGGAGGCCCCGTTATGCAAGAGTTATAGCAGTCTGGAGATAATCCAATATTCTTATATTTCTGCCATGTAAAGGTTTATGTACATAGAAGGCTTCCTACATTGGCTTCCCATTACTGATGTTCCTTTATAGGCTCAGAGTAGCCACTAAGGGAGACATGTATGAATGAGGCTGTGCCAGCTTTCTGGTGTACTTTGAGCCAAAAAGAATGTATGAACAGGCGCACTCCAAACTTTGGCGCGATAAGTGCCTTTGTAATGCGCCAAAGCCAATTGTTAATGCCCAAAGATTAAGGGTGTTTGGTGGTGTGTCGCCCCACATTCATAGAAGTAGACACATTTATGATTCTTTGATGCCAAACCTAGACGCAGAACATTTAGAACAGCCAAACCAAGTTAACCCTTTACCGACGTTTGACGTATGAGTATGTCAAAACGGCGGTAAGCGGCTTTGAAACGGGATCGCAGCCGGGTGTTAGCGGCTAATCGCAGTTAACAGCCGGCGGTTTCAGCGCAGGTGGGCGGCGTTGCCCGCCTGCGCTGTTTAACCCATCAGGTGCTGCGGCAAAGATCACTGCGGTGTCTGAATGACTGAAAAGCGGTGCCACGCACCATTTTTCAGCCCGATCGGGACATCAGCGGTGAGATCGCTGAGTCCCGACGGGCTAACATGGCAGACAGGAAGTGGGGAAACCGCCATATTTGTACACCCTAATGCATTGCCTATGCAATGCATTAGGCTGTATAAACGATTGCGCCTCCTAGTGGTCAAGTACCATAGGGGGACTAAATGTTAAAGTAAAAATAAATAAATAAATAAAGTTTTAAAGTACAAAAAAAAAGAATTAAAAGTTCAAATCACCCCCCTTTTCCCATTTTACAAATAAAAACAATAAAATAATAAAAAAGTTACACATATTTGGTATCACCGCATCCTAAAAAGTCCGATCTATAAAAATATAATATAATTTATCCCGTACGCTGACCACCGTAGAAGAAAAAAAATTAACAACGAAAAAATTGTGGTTTTTTTGGTCATTTCACGTCACATAAAAATTGGAATAAAAGTAATCAAAAAAGTAGGTCTATGGTAGCAGCTAATAACCACTACTATTAAGGTACTGTGCTGCTTGGTTTCTTGGATGCCTTCCTATTGTTACCATCTGGGGAAGTATTCTTGATAAGTGATATTGTAAAGACTGAAATATCTGTTGTTGAAATATGATTGTAACTGATTGTCTATCGCATTATTCAACTTTTGCCCTAAATCTTGTATTTTGAATACTGTTTCCCTAAATTTTGTGTCCCCTGAGGAGACCGGCTTAACATTATAGGGACCGGTCGAAACATGTAGGGACTGTACTATAGGGTTTTCTAGGGACTTTGTAGATTAGGTTCCTGACAGGAGCGCCCTTATTGGGGCGATTTTCCTGACTTGGGATAGGCTAGGGACAAGCACCAATAGGGCTTTCTAGGGTCTTTTATGGTGCACTTCCCTATTTAGGTCTTATAATATAATATATACCTTTTTGATTAGACCTTTATCTTTCTGTACCTACGGAGAGTTTTAATATTTGTGGCTATTATTTTAATTAGCATTAATAAAAGTTAATTTTTAAGACTATCCCCTCACTTTCATTCATTTTTTGTAATTCTGTCGGGGTTCTAATAGTGCATTTTCTTGTCCAGGATTGGACATTTAGTTAGTTATTAATCAAAAAAGTAGCATCCATTTCAAAGTGCTAGCATTCAAAAGTACACATCTGCCCGCAAAAAATGCCGCCTCACTGACGTCCGTAGGTGTTAGTACAAAAAAGTTATTGGTCGCACAAAATGGCGCCGCAGCGCAAATTTCAAGAATAGAAATTGTTTGGAATTTTTTTACGGTACCAAAACATAAAGGAAACCCTACATGTTTGGTATTGCTGGTTGTGTATCAACCTGTAGAATACAGATAACGCCTCATTTTTACCGAAGAATAAACTCCGTAAAAACAAACCTCCCGCAAACATGGCGCAAGTACGTTTTTTTTCACATTTTGCCCCACTTAGAATTTTTTTTGCCGTTCCCTACTATATTCGATAGTAATATGAATAACACCTCTAGAAAGTACAACTTGTCCCGCAAAATAAAAGCCCTCATATGTCTATGTAGGTGAAAAAATAAAAAAGGTTATGGCTTTCAGAAGGCAAAGAGCAAAAAAATTTAGAGCCATATTATTATGACCGTCCGTCAGGAAGGGGTTAAAGGTGGTCTGCCGGAGCCTGACTTGTCATATTGGCACTAGACTGCACCTATATGTATGACCTGCAGAATAACAGGTCCATACATTCTGGCACATTCTACACTAGCCTGTCAGCGCCAACGTTCATACATGTCATTCTAACTGAGAAGGATGTCCATGAATTTTATTTTCTCAATAAAAAGCTGGAATTTTTTATTTCCATTTTTCATTTCAAGAATCAAGTAATTTACTTTAAAAATAATCTTCATCAAAGAAAATCAAGATTGGTTTTATTTATTTTTTCCATTTTGCATAAGTATCTCTATATCCCATCACTAAAAAAGAGAAAGCTTTTTGCCTTTCAGATCTCTTAATCTATTATCATGACATATACAACTCAAGGGCCACTTTATTAGGTACACCATGCTAGTAACGGGTTGGACCCCCTTTTGCCTTCAGAACTGCCTCAATTCTTCGTGGCATAGATTCCACAAGGTGTTGCAACGATGCTCAATTGGTACCAAGGGGCCCAAAGAGTGCCAAGAAAATATTCCCCACACAATGACACCACCACCACCAGCCTGAACCGTTGATACAAGCAGGATGGATCCATGCTTTCATGTTGTTTGACGCCAAATTCTGACCTACCATCCGAATGTCGCAGCAGAAATCGAGACTCATCAGACCAGTCAATGTTTTTCCAATCTTCTACTGTCCAATTTCGTTGAGCTTGGGCAAATTGGAGCCTCAGTTTCCTGTTCTTAGCTGAAAGGTGTGGCACCCGGTGTGGTCTTCTGCTGTTGTAGCCCATCTGCCTCAAAGTTCGCCGTACTGTGCGTTCAGAGATGCTCTTCTGCCTACCTTGGTTGTAAAGGGTGGCTATTTGATCACTGTTTGCCTTTCTATCAGCTCGAACCAGTCTGCCCATTCTCCTTTGACCTCTGGCATCAACAAGGCATTTCAAGCCCACAGGACTGCCGCTCACTGGATGTTTTTTCTTTTTTCGGACCATTCTCTGTAAACCCTAGAGATGGTTGCGCGTGAAAATCCCAGGAGATCAGCAGTTTCTGAAATACTCAGACCAGCCCTTCTAGCACCAACAACCATGCCACGTTCAAAGGCACTCAATTCACCTTTCTTCCCCATACTGATGCTCGGTTTGAACTGCAGGAGATTGTCTTGACCATGTCTACATGCCTAAATGCACTGAGTTGCCGCCATGTGATTGGCTGACTAGAAATTAAGTGTTAACGAGCAGTTGGACAGGTGTACCTAATAAAGTGGCCGGTGAGTGTAATGTTTTATTGTGATTATCTAACTATTTCTGTCTTATGCTCATGTGCTGAATAATATTTTATTTTAAGAAATTAAGGAATCTTGAGGTGTGAGAAAAAAGAAAATTAACATAACTTCTTTAGCATATATCTGCACGTTAAATGGAGCTACTTCCCAAAAGAAAAGCATAATTATTGCTAGAAGGGATGATCAAGGCACAAAGCTTTGAACTGCAGCACTTACCACTGCAAGGTGATTGAAATACTCTGTTTTTCTAAACAGTTATAGCAGTCTTGGAGCTTCACTTCATTTTTGTATCTGATATTCCCTGGTGATATTTTACAATCACACACACACACAGAGACACACACACACACACACACACACACACACACACACACACACACACACACACACACACATGTATAAAAATTGTATCTCTTATTATTCTGGCATTTGGCAAATATAAACAATTTTGGTAATCCTAATTGACCTAAAATGGATAAGGTTTATTCTGATGTCATGTCAGTTAGTAAGAAAACATGTATATGCATGTTTTTCTATAGTGTATCTAGAAGTTTACACACTATATAAAATGATACATATACATGCTTTTCTCAATATCTGACATGAAATATGATTAAACCTTACCCGTTTTACGTCAATTAGGATTACCAAAATTGTTTATATTTGCCAAATGCCAGAATAATAACAGATAGATAATTTTAAGGCATTTTTATTACTTTCTGCAAAGTTAAAAGTTTGCATACACTGGATTACTATGCCTTTTAACAATTATGGACAACCCATATGATGATGTCATGTCTTTGGAAGCTTCTGATAGGTTTGTTGGCAACATCTGAGTTAATTAGAGACACTCCTGTGGATGTATCAAAAAGTACACCAGAAACACACTGCTTCTGTGTGTAACATCATGGGAAAGTCTAAAGAATTCAGCCAAAATACCAGGAAGAGAATTGAGGAGGGTGACGGGTTCTGTGTCACAGAGATCAATGTGCTTTGATCTGCCATGTGCATATCAACCCAAGAACAAAAGCAAAAGACCTTATGAAGATGCTGGTGGAAGCTGGTAAGATTGTATCAACATGGGATGAAAGGCCACTCTGCAAGGAAGAAGCCATTACTCCAAAAGAAACATATAAAAGCCTGACTAATGTTTGCAAATGTACACAGGAAAAAAGCCCCACATTTTTGGAGACATTTCCTGTGGTCTGACAAAACTAAAATTGAACTGTTTGGCCATAATGACCAACATTGAGTTTGAAGTAAAAAGGGATAAGTTTGGAATCCAAACTGTGAAACTTATGGCAACAGCATGTTGTGGGGTTGTTTTGCTGCAGGAGGGACTGGTGCACTTCACAAAATAGATGACATCATGAGGAAAGAAGATTATGTGGCAATACTGAAGCACCATTTCAAGACATCAGCCAGGACCTTAAAGCTTGGACGGAAATGGGTCTTCCAAATGGACAAAGACCCGAAGCATACTGCCAAACTGTTTAAAAGTGGGCCAAATTTCCTACCAACTATTGTGAAAAGCTTGTGGAAGGATATCCAAAATGTTTGACCCAAGTCATACAGATTCAGGGCAATGCTACCAAATAGTTAAAAAATGTTGGACTTTGCAGAAAGTAATAAAAGTGTTTTAAAAATTATCTCTCATTATTCTGCAATTTGGCAATTATAAATCATTTTGGTAATCCTAATTGATCTAAAACGGGTAAGGTTTATTCTGATTTCATGTCAGATAGTGAGAAAAACATGCATATGTGTATTTTTAAACAGTGTATGTGAACTTCTGGTTTCAGCTATTTATATATATGGTTATAGCACAGCAATAAATTACTCCGACACATGGCTTCATCCAACAACCTGGCCAACTTCATTCTTGGGACAGGTCAGAAGTAGTGAAGAGCGATTGTGTCAACTATTGTTATCGATTCGATAGTCGATATCGGCAATTATCATGAAGATATCCGATAGTCGATAACAGATTTTCGCCGATGACTATTAAAGTCTATGGGAGAGGAACAACACCTTCATTCTTACACCAAAACAGGGCTGAAGAAGCGGGAATAACATCCAAAAACAGTAAACTGGATATGTGCTACATCTTAGGCAACACAATTAGACAACAAGAGTCACAGAAAAAAAGTCACAGACTATTCACTATCCCTGTCTTGTACCACAGCATGACCCTTAAACCTGCATGACTCACAAATTAAAAAGTGCCAGAAGGCAGTATTATTTGAACCATCATTTTACTTGAACTGGACATTTACTATCCTTGTCCTGGAACGCAGCAGACCCCTTTAAAACCTGTCTGACTCACAGATTAAAAGTGCCGGAAAAAGGAGTCTTTGAACCACCATTTTTGTTGAACTGGACATTGACCCAAAGCCTGTCCGGACTGCAGCATGACCCTCAAACCTGCATGACCCACAGATTAAAAAAATGCCTGAAGAAAGAACTCTTTGAAGCAGTATTTTAGTGAAATGGACATTGACTATCCATATCCTGTAACGCAGCATGACCCAAAAACCCGCACAGGTGCCCTAATGGACTATCAGCAGAAAATTTTGCAATAAGAAATAAACTATATTAAAAACAAATCGTTTTCCAATACTACTGCTGCTAGAGCTACTTGCCATTCTAGTGGTGACATTGTTCCACCGTGACATTAGAATGTGAAGCAAACGAAACAGATGTCCCCAGTATGTAAACGAGGCCTGTCTGAAAATTCTGCATTCTACTGTCAAGTGGGTTGAAGGAAATTACTGATCAAGGCGTGTGAGGCTATAAACGTGAGTCACACAGGTTCAGCTAGCAGGGCCGGAGTGGCCGTGACTGGGAGGACGAGGAGGTAAGACTGCTGGATGCAGGTTACATTAACCACTGAAGAACAGATTGGCAACGCTGTTCGTTACTGAGATTCACAGGGCACCGACCCAGCGATGACAGGCCTGATGGTCCTGCAACCGATGATCCGCTGGCTTGCGTGTTGTCGCCAGCACTGGAAGGAGCACCTTCTCTCGTACCTCTACCTCCATGTCCTACACACCCCTTTTTGCTCTCTTACCACCTGCATTTCGCTCCATGTTCAGAAAGATATAATTTTTTAAAAGGCATGGAAGAGTTTTTGACAGTCTCTTATTGAAAGACGGCAAATCACATCTATTCTTAAATCCCTCTAATTTCCTACAGCCAACTAGGATTAGAAACAGAATTGTTTCTATCGAATACCTGTGAGATGCGGTCTGGTGGAAGAACCGTAAGACAAAATCAACAGTGTTCTTCTTCAGTCCCAGGGATTTACAAATGCCCAGTAGGACTAGGAATTTATAGTTTTCCACAAACTATCAGACAAGTGCACTATCTGCGCCAAACTGAGATTCACCAAGCACAATAAAACTATTCAAAAGTTACACGGAAGAGAAATTGCATTTTTTGCAGCAATGACAAACGAGAACAGTTACTAGAAAATTTTTCTATCAAAATTGTTGTGCAATGTGGCTTTTTGAAAAAAACTGGGGCGCACCAAAGTGCAATACAGCTCTTTAAAAGTTATATGGATAAGAAAAGGTGGTTTTGCACCAATTAAATACACAAACATTTGCTAAAAAATTTCTGTATCAAAATTTAAGTACAAGGTGGCTATTTGAAAAAAAACTGGGGCGCACAAAATAAAAGGTACAATTTCACCTCAGGTGCAAGGTGTGTGTTACGGGTGTCCCTGCGACCCCTGTGTCGGGTCGCAGGCACACCTGCAACTCCGCAGTGTCATCTGCTGCGGCCGGTGCCGCAGTCCGGCGCTCGGGCTGCCAACACCCCGGCGGCTCTGTGTCCCACTTACCTCGCTGCACTACAGGAAAATTTAAAGGGACAGCACTCAGGTGATTGGTCTCACCAGGTGCTGACCCTATTTAAGCTCTGCCCCTTCCTTAGCACATTGCCTAATCGATAGTGCCCTGTGCCTAGAGAGGAAGCGTTCCAGAGTGTCTTGTTCTGATTACCGTGTACCGTACCTTCTGCCTTCGTCCCTTGACCACGAACCATAGCCGCCTGTCCTGACCTTCTGCCTGTCCCCGACTACGAACCACTGCCGCCTGCACTGACCTTCTGCCTGTCCCCGACTACGAGCCTGCCTCATGATTCTGTACCGCGCAACACCTCGGCTGCCACCGCAAGCAAGTCACGTCAGGGGTACCGACCTGGTAGTAATCCGCCGCAGCAAGTCCATCCCGCTTTGCGGGGGCTCTGGTGAAAACCGGACCTACTTAGACTCCGCTCCCTGGTGTGGCTTACACCATTGATTGTGGTGGTTCAGAGGATCCACTACCACATCTGTTACAGTGTTCTGGCCAAAAAGTGGTAAAAAAAAATGCCATTTCCCTGCAGGTTCAAAGCAGAGTTTGGGCTGCACAATATACACCCTCCTTTCCAAAGCCTGTCTGTCCGTCCGCCCCACCACCACCACCTCCCGCGGCTGGACAGCGCTAGATGCTTCTTTAAAAGTCTGTGTCTAACTAAATAAGAACTGAAATTCTCTAATCTACCTATATTCTAATGTTCACAGCTAAAAGCATAGTTGTTTGTATGAATAAAGAGAAGAACTGTGTCTCTGAGCTGAGCTGTATTGAGAGACATGCAGCACACATCTTGCTCTAATGTTAGACACTGAAAGACTGATGTTGAACAGGAAACGCTGGTCTATGCAAAACGAGGTCATGTGATTTTTCCAGCCAATGACAACCATACACATCACAGTCATGATGTCGCACACCCAGCTCACCCAGCTCTATGCTCTAAACTGATTTGCTGGTCACCAAAATGACAGGAAGCGCCGAAAATGGTGCAATAGTAATAGATTATCTGTCAGATTGTCACCTAAAATATTGCGTGATCGGAAATTTCCGATCAGCCTAAAAATTGTGCCAATTTCAACTTTGTCGATTATAATCGCTCATCCCTTCAGTAGAAATCCAAACAAACCCATAAACATAAATCTTCCCTTTGCTATCTAGAGTAAGAGGCTTTCAAGACCTGTAGTAACCTGGCAAAAGCTGGCCTGAATGTGGGAATGGCCTCCCACCCAACTATTTAGCCATTACAGAAAAGACAGCCCTTAAAAAACTGTAAAGCAGCTATCCTACAACTACCAAGTGTTAGGAATAGTGTTGAGCGATTATTATCGACAAAGTTGAAATCGGCACAGTTTTTATGTTGATCGAAATTTTTAGATCATGCGATAATTTAGGTTAAAATCTGTGCATCATTATTAAGATTGCGCCATTTTCGACGCTTCCTGTCATTTTGGCGGCCAGCAAATCAGCTTACAGAATAGAGCAGGGTGAGAGGTGTGTGAGACGTCATGACTGGGATGTGTATGGTTGCGATTGGCTGGAAAAATCCCATGACCTCGTTTTACATAGAACAGCGTTTCCTGTTCAGCCTCAGTGTCTCTCAGCGTCTCAGAGCAGAAGGACGTGCACTCTGCTTGTGTCCAAACAGCTCAGCGAAAATAATCTATTTTTTCACAGAGAAAGCTCTACTGTTAGCTGTGATCCTTACAATTTATTTTAGATTAGAGTTTGGGAAATTTTATGTAGTTAGGTAGAGAATTTAAAGGACATCTACCGCTGTAAAGTCACGGGGGGAGCGAGGGGGCCCCCGCGGGAGAAACACAGACAAGCTCTAAAAAGAATACGGATAAAGTTCACCAAGACTTAGTGTAGACATTGCACTGCAATAGCTTTATTATTAACAGTTTTCTATTGAAATATTTCCTGGATATTGGGCAGCCGAACTTATTTTAAAATACACATCTTTTCTAGTAACTGCAGGTCTCTTTGTTAGGTGCAAAAACTCCACTTTAATTATCATATACATTTCAGATAGGTGTTTTATTTTCAAAATTTTTCCCATTCCACCTTTGTTCATATATCCATCTTGCAGTTAAATTAGAATCCAGCAATTTTTGTAGTCAGCACAGGTTGATAGGTGCCAAAAATACCTGTATTATCCGAATAACATTACAGAAAACGTGTTTTTTTGCACTTTTGCCCAGTCCAGATTCGTTCATTGAGGCACTTTGCACTTAAATGTGAATTCAGCACTTTTGTAGTCACCACAGGTGAATTGAAAGGTGCCAAAAATACCTTTTATTATCCGAATAAATTACAGATACGTGTTTTTTGCACTTTTGCCCAGTCCAGATTTGTTGATAGAGCCACCTTTCAGTTTAAAATTTTAATCCAGCAATTGGTGTAGTTACCACAGGTGAATTGATAGTTTCCAAAAAAAACATTTTATTATCCAATACATTACAGATACGTGTTTTTTGCACTTTTTCCCAGTCCAGATTTGTTTTATAGAGCCACCGTGCAGTGAAATTTGAATCCAGCCAATGTGTAGTTACCACAGGGGAATTGAAAGGGTGCCAAAAAATACTTTTTATTAAACCAATACATTACAGATACGTGTTTTTTTTTACTTTGTGCACTACAGCTTTGGTTTTATTGAGGCACCTTGCACTTAAATGTGAATACAAATTTTGTAGTCACCACAGGTGAATTGAAAGGTGGCAAAATACCTTGTATTATCCGAATACATTTCAGATACTGTTTTTTCACTTTGGCGCAGGCCAGCTTTGTTGATAGATCTTTTTTGCAGGAAAAATTTGAATACAGCAATTTTTGTAGCCCACCACAGGTGAATTGAAAGGTGCCAAAAATACCTTTTATTATCCGAATACATTTCAGATACGTGTTTTTTTCACTTTTTTTCATACGTGTTTTTTTCCAAAGTGGCTCAAGGGTCATGCTTTGAATTTTGGGGCCATTTTGGGCTGTGAAATTCAGCTATAAAACAGGCCAATTATAAAAAAAATGTTGTTTCTAACAGACATTTTTTCTTCACAATTGTCCAAAGTGGCTAAAGGGCCCATGCTTTGAATTTTTGGGGGCATTTGCTTTGAAATGCAGCTATACTACAGGTCCTATTATAAAAAAATGTTGTTTCTAACAGACATTTGTTCTTCACAATTGTCAAGAGTGGCTCAAGGGTGATGGTGCTGTCAGAAACAGGAAATAGTAGGACACTGTTAATGGGCACATATTGCAAAATGACTTGTTTTTTGCAAGATCTTTAACATAAGCTATCAATCCCTGTATTGAGACCAACCCATTTAAATACAATTAAAAAAGAGAAAAAAAGACATGGTGGATTCCATCCTATTTTAAAAATGTGTTTTCTAGAATTAAACTACAAAAACTTGCATGTACAAAATAGCTGGTAAAAAAATTCCTCTGAATTGTACAAGGGAGGTACAGGAAACTTGACCAGATGTAGGGTTTTCAGAGGACATGGAGTATGGAGCACGGACAGAGAACAAAGGACAGAGACAATTTCCTCCAACAGTTGAGTAAAATGAGAAAAAGAATCCAAGAAAAAAAGGGGACCTGGGTGGAACAGGACGTTAACCACCAGTATTTCCAAGTGAAGCTCAATTGTCCGCACTCATACGGAGGGGCAAGCGCTACCCAGGACAGGGACAGTAATAGTCCAGTGAACCTAAAATGTGGGTTGAAAGACTCCCTATTTCCGGCACTTTTTAATCTGTGGGTCAGACAGGTTTAATGGTCATACTGCGGTCCAGGACAGGTATAGTCAATTTCCAGTTCAACTAAAATGGTGGTTGAAAGATTCTTTTTCTCGACACTTTTTAATCTGTGGGTCAGACAGGATTAATGGTCATTCTGCGGTACAGGACAGATATAGTCTATGTCCAGTTCAACTAAAATGGTGGTTGAAAGACTCCTTTTCCAGCACTTTTTAAATGTGGGGGTCATGCAGGTTTGGGGCTCATGCTGTGGCCCAGGACAGGTATAGTCAATGTCCAGTGAAACTAAAATGGTGGTTGAAAGACTCCTTTTCCCGGCACTTTTGAATCTGGGGGTCATGCAGGTTTGGGGCTCATGCTGTGGCCCAGGACATGTATAGTCAATGTCCAGTTCAACTAAAATGGTGGTTGAAAGACTCCTTTTTCTGGCACTTTTAAATCTGGGGGTCATGCAGGTTTGGGGCTCATGCTGCGTTCCAGGACAGGGATATTCAATGTCCAGTTCAAGTAAAATGATGGTTCAAATCATACTGCCTTCTGGCACTTTTTAATTTTGGGTCATGCAGGTTTAAGGGTCATGCTGTGGTACAAGACAGGGATAGTGAATGGTGTGTGATTTTTTTTCTGTGGCTTTTATAACCTAAGTGTGTTGCCTAAGATGTAGCACGTATCCATTTGACTTTTGTGGATGTTAATTCCAGCTTCTCCAGCCCTGTTTGGGTGTAAGAATGAAGGTGTTGTTGCTCTCCCATAGACTTTAATAGTCATCGCTCATAATCTACTATCGACTATCTTGTCGATGATGGTCGACTATCGACCATCGATCGATGTCGATGGCCCACGTAATCGCTCAACACTAGTTAGGACCCATTGATTACCAACCAGATAGCATTGTGTGTTCCCCACTGAGACCTCGTCCTCGGCAGCACATCTCCTGCTGAAAATCACACAGTAGCAGAAACATCTCATTGCAAATGCGTGTGAGAGCCTACCAGCAGCAACATGCATGTATCCTTGGAGTATTTCTCCCCATCCACTCAGTCTTCAACATCTACCCACCAGCCACATTTATCTTTGCTGCCCTTTTGACTTTTTAGTATGATCTCTGTCACGTTGCATTTTTCAAAGGCTATGCTGTGACCATGCTTCCTTTGCAACCAAGGCTTCCATCTAGTTTCACTGTGCATCTGTCTTATTCCCTGCACTTCCAATTGAACCCAGCTCTCTATCCATTGGTTGAACCTGAGTCTTGGGGCTCTCATACACTCCCCTTTTCTGGAATGGTGTTGGTTCAGGCAGAGTGAACTAACTCTGAGCTGTGAAGCGTGGGGTACTACGCTTCTTACAGATGGTGGGAAAGCTTTGGCTGCAGGTAAGCTGTACAGCAATTGGCTGAATGATGCTCGCCTCCCGTACCTGCGGGCTTTGGCTCTGGCTATCTCAAAGATCCTGTTTGCACTCTGCATAGAACGTATGTGAAGCATGTGAAGAGAAAACTTTAAAAGAAAGATCTCAGATAGAAAATAGCACCTCATTTTTGCACAATATTCATAAATTTACAGGCAATTGTTTTACAGTATCAATGACTTGGCTACCTACTGGACCTGTTTCCACCTTCAATACATCTTAATACACAATAGTATTATTTGGATAAATTGCCAGTCACTTGATAACACCTTAGCTGGAATAACTGACAGGGATCACAAAGTTGGCATAGAACTAGTTTGAGGATAAATTTGATCTAATCTCTTCTTGTCCTGCAAATCACTTTTACTAACCATGTGAAATCTCCTCACAGAGCTTGAGACAAGTGTATTTTAATCCTAGTATGCATGATGTTAGAAATCTACACATTTATATAACTTGGGCCTCTTAGGCCCATGTGCAAATCATATGGAGGAACTCAAATAAATAACTTTTACAAGTTTATTTCAAAATTGCCAAGTAAGATAAGAAAAATACACAAAATTGTAATTATAATTGTTTGCAGAAAACACCAAAAAAGTAAGTACATGGGCCTAGAAGGCCAGCATTATGCATTTTCAGTTATGAATACTTTTAATCATGTAACAAGTTTATTTTAAAACTACAAAGTAAGATACAAAGAAAAATACAAAAACAAGGGTATTAAAATGTAAACAAGCTGCAATGACATTTCTTTTTCAACTTTTCCTTTCTAATTTTATTGGTCCTATAAACAATTTACAAGAATAGTGAAGAAATCAGGCGATACCTTTTCTGGCTAACTGAGTATATTTGATAGTGAGCTTTTGAGAGGACTAGCTCTCTTCTTCAGACTGATGTTTATACAACAAAATTGAAAATACACAGATTTTTATACACACAAGACATGGATCTTCAAAGGATCTTTGAAATTTTTAAAAATAACAAAATGCAAAATATAGGTACAGCAGTTTATTTACAAAACCTGTCAAGAATAAACAGTCTGGAAACTTGTGAGGCGTGAAAGGGAGTGATCAGTAATTATTTCTCTTATCTATATGCAATCAGGGGAGATTTGTTGCACTCACAGTTCACACATAGCTTGACATTAAGCTGGCATGAATATTTAACCCATTTTGCAGAGTTTTAAATTTTTGCATTAATTTATATTTCTTCACTATTCTACTACTTTCTATGGCTAACACGGTACAACATTATACTACAAACAATTTACAAGTTATCTTTCCTGAAGAATGTTCTTTACAGACATTTTCACCACAAATGGTACAGTAATGCTCAGTTTTCCTGTCTTTGTTCATTGGACAAATAAAACAATGATTTCGTTTTCTTTCTACTAGATCTGGAATTTCCTGGAGTATGTTTCCTGGTGTGGAAACATACACCACACCATTTCATTGCTTCTATAGTTTGCTTTGGCAAGCATTTTATGTTACTTCGCTGAATCATGTGATTCATTACATGTTCATGGCAAAGGTCCTTCAAGAATAGGCATCTCTTGACCCTCTTCTTAGCATGTTTAGAGAGTTTCAGTAAAGATAATGTAGGTTTTAAAGGGAGCCTGTCACATAGATTCCAGCGCTGTGTCCCTTACTCTGTAAGGTGCTGTAGTTAGAGATGGGCGAATTGATTCTAACGAAGTGGAATTCATTTAGAATTTCAGGAAAACTTCGATTCTGAACAAAGTCGAAGTTTGGGGGTGATTCACAGGAACGAAGCATGTTTTTGATTGAAGAAGTCTGGGAGGAAGAAAGGCTTAGCCTACATGACATGTGCTGAGCTGAAGCCAATTAGAGACCAGCGGGATTGTGTGATGTCACCGCACTATGTAAGTCCGGACGCCATGCTCGCTCCTCACACTCCTCTCACTGTGCTGTGTAGGGAAGGTGCTGCCGTCGCTGCTGCTTATATCTCATACTAAAGAACTCACTTTTATACAGCGATTTTTGGGGGGTGTCACAGCTTGTCTCAGAGACTGCTTCTCTTACGTTCTAATTCTGATTTTGTGGGGTATTGGAAGTCCAGTGTGCGTCCAATGCAGCTGCATATACATTTTAATGCTATCTGCTCAGTTCTTCAGCTCATCGAATCTCCAAGGGTTAACTAAGCCTGTTCTGTTGTATTCAGTTAAAGAAAACGGTTTTTACATTCCAAATAACATTTAATTTTTGGTTGCTCATTTATTTTGCGCAATTTAGATCCAGGGGTTAATTAAGCGTTGTTCTACTGTTATGGTCACTAAAAGAAACTTTATTTTTCACCGCCAAAGAAGAAATTTTGCCTGTAGCATAATTCATAACCGAAGGTTAATTACAAGTTTTTCTGTTGTTGTGCTCCGTAAAATACACGCCGTTTTAACACGCTGCAAAGCTGTTAATTGTTGGCAGCACATTTCTGTTGCGCAATTTACATCCAAGGGTTATCTAAGTATTTTTCTGCAGTTGTATTCAGTAAAAGAAAAAATTTTTTTCACCGCCAAAGAAGAAATTTTGCATGTAGCATAATTCATATCCGAAGGTTTAATTACAAGTTTTTCTGTTGTTGTGCTCCGTAAAATACACGCCGTTTTAACACGCTGCAAAGCTGGTAATTGTTGGCAGCACATTTCTTTTGCGCAAATTACATCCAAGGGTTAACTAAGTATTTTTCTGCATTTGTACTTAGTAAAAGAAACAATCTTTTTCACCGCCAAAGAAGAAATTTTGCCTGTAGCATAATTCATAACCGAAGGTTAATTACAAGTTTTCCTGTTGTTGTGTTCTGTAAAATACAAGCCGTTTTAACATGCTACAAAGCTGGTAATTGTTGGCAGCACAATTCTTTTGCGCAAATTTTCATCCAAGGTTAACTAAGTTTTTTTCTGCAGTGGTATTTTAGTAAAAGAAACTTTCTTTCCGCCGCCAAAAAAGAAATTTTGCCTGTAGCATAATTCATATAAAAAGGGTTATTAAGCCTTTTTTTGTGCTTTTAAAATTCATAAAATACAATGCAATTGTCGTTGCGCAGGGGTCACTTGGGGTAGGCCAAAATCCCCGGTGTCATCTAGCAACCCCGTGTGTTTGTTCAGAAACCCCAAATTGGTTCTTGATTGGTTTATAGGTCACCATTCCTCCAGATGACTTTGAAAAAACCCCACCCAAAAGAGTCGGTGGGAACGTAGACAAAACCCTTAGTTGGCAGGCCGGGGAGCGGTAAAGGGCCCTCACCTGTCCTAAACCCGCCTCTGCCCCATCGGGTTTCCCTTTTCCCCCAGAGACTACTAGGGTTGTCTCGGTCAGCGCCACATAAGCGAGGAGAAAAATTTGAGTAGGGGAGTTAGCAGCTTTGCAGCGAAAAAGGGGGGCCCCCAATATGCCCTGTTTTTTCCAGTAGGCGGCAAGTATAGATGTGGAGGTGCAGGGGAGGTCATGTTGTGGGGGTCACCTTGCATACCAAAACCCCGGTGATGAGGGACAGCAGTGACAATGAAAACCCAAATTTTGATATGATGTAGGCACCTCACTTGGGGGACCCGGGTGAAGCAAGGGCTTTCATCGTCAGAAAAGAGGCCTCACTTGCCTTCAGCAGGGGCAGCCAGCAATTTGGGTTGTGTGGCCGTGATCAGCGGGGGTGAAGCAGTGTGGGTCAAACCAAAGCGGCCACGGGTAAAAAAATCCGCTTCGCAGGTCCAAAAAAAGTAGCGGCACAGGGGTCGCGAGGAAAGGGGGGGTAGAGTCAACAGTGCGGGCGTTGGCAGAAAAATCCCTACGGGGCGGGTGGGCAGTTCTTGCTAAGACACGGGGGGAGCCGAAATTGTTATAAATTGGGAACGTGGGCGAAAGTGTAGCGTGGCCAAAGCTAACTTTGGGCCCCACGGCCCTGTGTCAAAAGCAGCGCACCATCCATTGGCCGGGGAAAAAACGGGGCTCAGATTGGGGTTTCCATCCAGCCGCCGGCCACAGGCAGGCGCCCTGGCACGCTGCCATTGCAGCCAGTCAAGGCTCCACCCTCGCAGGGGGGATTGTTTTTCTTTGCCATCACTTCGTCAGAGCACTCTGCCCCCAGTTAGAAGGTCACTGGATACTGGGCACCAAACGGGATTTTTGGGCCGCGCTTGCCGGGGAGTTTTCGTGAAAAGTTCCCTGCCTGGCCATATGTGGCATCAGAGCGGGTGTACAGTGGGGGCGGGGGCCACCCCTTACTCCAAGGAAAAACCCCCGTTGACCAGGGAAAAAAATGTGGAACGACGACCTTTTTGGGCAAGATGAATCGGGGGTGGTTCCCGGATTTCCCCCACACCAATCCTTTGGGCATTGACATTAGGTGTCAATTACATCGCCATGATGCCTCACCAAACTTTGAGAAATGAGTCTGTTTCAAAATATGCCACCCATTTTTTTGGGATGCCCCAACCCCCCTCCCGGCCACACATCTGCGGGACAGTTTCTCCATCTCCCCTCCCCACCATCTTTCCGGGGGAACGGGAAATTCCATCCACCACCAAACTCGTCTTTGGGCCACTTTTATGCCCCTTATGTTGCTGTGCTGTTGCGGGTTTGCCGAAACCTCCACCTGTTCATTGTGCCACTCTGTGGGCCCCTACCCTTTTTTCTGCCACCTCCAGAATTTGAATTTTGCCACTGTCTGACCTCATGCGGGGCGGGCTTTTGGCTCCTCCCTTTGGGCCCCTCCACACTCTGTAAATTGTGCCCCCTCTGAGGCCTTCCCTTCCTGTTTTTGCCCCCTCCGGGATTCTTTGTGCACGTCTGAACCTTTGGGGGTGCTGTGGCTGTTTCCCATGACCCTCCACACTCTGTCATTGTCCCCTTTTCCTGGGGGCCTACTCCTTTTTTTGGGCCCCTAAAAAGAAGGGCCCTTTTTTCCCCCAAACCCCTTTTACCCATCCCTGCGGGTTTGCTGCTGCCGTTCCCCCCTTTCCAACATTTCTGTCATTGGGGTCCACTCTTTTTCCTACTAAATTTTAAAAAAACCTGAGCATTCAGCTTGTTTTTTAAAGCTTTCGCCCCAAATGATTTATCCCCCTTCTTTCCCCTTCTTTTTTTTGGTCATTTTTTCCCCTTTTAAAATTGCCCAGGGAATTTTATATTTGAACCCGTTTTCTAAAAGAGAAGGCGGTTCATCTGCGTGTCATACTAAAACACAGCTTGAAAGAAGCCCAAAACCCAAACCCCCTTTTGCATATTTAAGCTTGGCACAAACTTTTCCCAGACCCTACAGGCTTGTGCACCCCGGGAAATAGTTTTTTTTTTAAGCGATTCGCCCCAAAGAAATTTTTTACCAAAACAAAATTTTGTCGGAAAATTCGGCAAAGGGGTCACCGAATGGGAATTTTTGAAAAAATTTTCCCCTTCTTTTAGCTTTTAGTTTTAGATTTTTTCCCCCTCAAATCTTAGTCTTTAGCATTTTTTTATCCCCGCCCACCAAAGGCTAGCCCCCCCCCCGGGATTTTTTATTCCCATGTTTCTCCCTATTCAAAGAAAAGGGGTTTTAATCATTTAAAGGGGGGGCCAGGGCTACCCTCAGATGGGGGGGGTTTAAAAATTAACGGGCCCTCTTTGAATACTCTTCAAATTTAATTTTCCTTCTGGCGGGAAAAACTGCAGATTTGAGAAATTAAAAATTACACAAAAAACTACAGCATCTTACAGAATGGGGGACCGGGTTTTGGAGACGGGCATGTCTATCACTAGCTTATTCTGCCCCAGAAAAGGGGGGCATAATTTATTTGACGGGTTTCCTTTTTAAAAGGGGGTTGATCCCATGGGTTATTTGAAATATGACAAAAAGGGCCAAATGTTTTGTTTGCCCCCTTGTTTTGAAAATTTTACGCCATTTCTTTTTATTGTTGTTTCTACTGGAATCTAAAGCAAAATAGGTTAATATAATGATTTTTTCCTTTTTGTTTGGGAAAAGACACCTTTTGTTCTTTGTTCCCTAAAACCAAAGACTTTTAAAGAAAAGGTTTTGCTGTGGATTGTTTTTTACCCCCAAGGAATTTTGGGTTCAATTTGGCTTTTTTTATTACCAAAAATTTTGGAGATCTTTTTAAAGGAAAAAAATTTGCCCATTTCAACTTTTTAGTAAAGTAATTGCCCATTGTTAGGGTTTTTTCTACCAAAATTTGAAAATTTTGGTAGAGCAAGTGCCCCCTTTAAAAATTTGTGAGAACCTAGTTTCTTTCTAAAGGGATTTCCCAAATTTTTTTTTCCACAGTAGAAAAGGGCCCATTCAGGGCCATAATAATTGGCGGGAATCAAAATAAAGAATATTTTCACCCCCATACTTGGGCGGGTTTAGGAAAATTAAAATTTTAATTTTGTTAAAATTATAAAATGGGTTTTAAAAAAAAAGAGAGGGTACAACTCTTAATAAAAAAAATTCCAAATTTGAAAACTAGTGGGTTGAAATTTCGCTTATGATCAAAAAAGGTTTCTTTGAATATCCTCATACTTCTTCATTGACATTGTTGCTTTGTAGTATGGATCAGAATGTGGGTCCAGAAATAATTATCTGATAGGAACATAAAAAGATTTTTGACACCTTGCCAGAAGTACAAGTCCAATATAAGCATAAAGTTCCTCTTTTGGAATAATTTTCCATGTTTTGTTTTTTCCATAAGCAATGTGTCATCCTTCATTTGTACATAAAACCACCTCAGTAAGACCAGCGCTGATGTTATGGCTATGTGACGATGAAAAGGAGGATTCAGTCCCCCTCCCAAGACTGTAAGTTACCAACAACTATAAACATGAGGAATACCTAGAGTTTCAAAATTCTAACTAAAATAATCTTGCAGAAAATAGCAAACAAGGAAGTTACGGGGCCAAAAATGCCCAAGGTTATGCATTTTAGGGTTAAACAGGCAAAAACTTATTGGGCATTTCTAATATAACAGGGAAGTTAGCTCAATTGTTTCAATGTTTTTCTATGACTTTTGTTGTGATCTATGTTCTTAGAACACAAAAATCATGATATCACATTCAAGTTAAACTTTGTAACACCTGTTAGGGTATGTTCACAATTTGAATTTTGGCACATAGTTTGGTGTGTACTTTGTGCTGAAATACAGCCTAAACAATGTTCTAAACAATTCCCATACACTGCAATCTAAAATATGCACCGTCATTCACCTGACGCATATTTTACAAATCTGACAAAGTGTTAGTTTCCAGAACGTTGAGAACGTTCATGTTGAGAAATAAAAAGTAAAACCTTTCTTTTGTGTGGGTTTTTAATGCACAGAAGGTTTTAGTATAAACCAAACTAAAACCCGCTATTTGTTTCAACTTCAATTTTACTTTCTAACTAGTATACTGATCCTCTTAGAGCGGAGATCACAGTGTGCTTGCTGGCTGCGATCTCCTGATTACTAGCAATTTAGAACCATACCTACTGGAGAGTTGTGACGGCCAGATGCACAACCAAACAAGGTAAGTGTGGGTTTGGAATTTACAACACACCACTTGGCTCACAAAAACAATATTACATTACCACTAGAGATGGGCGAATTTCTCAAAAATTCGATTCGGTCACTTCGCCGAATTTTCCGTCAAAATTCGTTTCGTTCCGAAGTACTTCGGCACGAATCGCGTAAAAAAGCAGCTATTTCCAGGCTGCACAGAGCCTGCAGGGTGCTGTTTAACATTGTGCCATGATTAAATATGCAGAGGGAGCTTGGTTTGGTCTTCATACAATGTTGTGTTTTAGTATGACACGCAGATGACTGCTGCCGCTCTTAGAATCGCATCACTACAAAATTCCCTGGGCACTTAAAAGGGCAAAACTGACCAAAAAACTCAAGCGGGAATGTAGCCAGATAAGTCTGCCAGCGAAAGCGGGAAAAAAAACAAGCTCAGAGCTCAGGGGGCAAATTAGTGACAGAGTGTGGAGGTGACGGCGGGCAGCCACAGCGCATGGGGTCAGGCAGTGGCACAATGACATTCTGGAGGTGGCAAAAACACGAGGAAGCCACAGAGTGGCACAATGACTGAGAGCGGAGGTCAACGGCGGCAGCAGTATGGGGGTCAGGCAGTGGCACAATGACATTCTGGAGGCGGCAAAACAGTATTCGGCCCACAGAGGGGCACAATCACACAGTGTGGAGGTCACGGCCCGGCAGCAGTATGAGATCAGGCAGTGGCACAATGACATTCTGGAGGCGGCTACAAACAGTATTGGGCCACAGAGTGGCACAATCAACCAGTGTGGAGGTCACGGGGGGCCCAGCAGTATGAGATCAGACAGTGGCACAATGACATTCTGGAGGCGGCCCCTCTAAACAGTGTAGGCCACAGAGTGGCACAATCACACAGTGTGGAGGTCACGGCCGGCAGCAGTATGAGATCAGGCAGTGGCACAATGGCATTCTGGAGGTGGCGAAACAGTATTAGGCCACAGAGTGGCACAATCACACAGTGTGGAGGTCAGGGCCCCGGCAACAGTATGAGATCAGGCAGTGGCACAATGACATTCTGGAGGGCGCAAAACGTATTAGGCACAGAGTGTCACAATCACAAAAGTTGGGGAGGTCAAAACCCAGCAGCACATGAGGTCAGACAGTGGCACAATGACATTCTGGAGGCGGCAAAACAGTATTAGGCCACAGAGTGCACAATCACACAATGTGGAGGTCACGACAGCAGCAGCATGAGATCAGGCAGTGGCACAATGACATTCTGGGAGGGGGGAAAAAACAGGAGGAAGCCACGATGGCACAATGACGGGAAGCGGAGGTCACGGGGCAGCAGCATGAAGTCAGGCAGTGGCTCAATGACACAGTGTGGAGGGACGGCAGGAGTCACAGCAGCAGCATGGGGGTCAGACAGTGGAACAATGACATTCTGGAGGTGGCAAAACAGGAGGAAGCCACAGAGTGGCACAATGACTGAGAGGGGAAAGGTCACGGCGGAAAGCAGCATGAGGTCAGGCAGTGGCAAAATGACACAGTGTGGAGGACATGGCAGCAGCCACAGCAGCAGCATGAGGTCAAGACAGTGGCAAAATGACACGGGTGTGGATGTCACGGCAACAGCAACAGCAGCAGCAGCATGGGGGTCATAGAGTGGCACAATGACAGAGTGTTGAGGTGGGTGGCAATACCAGTCCCTGGTAAAGTGGTGGTAGGCAGATGGAGAAACTGTCAGCAGATGTGTGGCATCAGGGGGGGTGGCCCGGCATCAGAATAGGGTGAGGCAGGTAGTTTTAACCCAGACTGACGCCTAAGGCATTGGTGTGTGGAAACCCTGGCCGATCCACGCCTGATTATCTTGAAAAAAGGTCAGTCGTTCCACATTTCCGTGGACAAGCGGGTTCTCCTTGGGGTTTAACGATGGCCCCGCCGCACTGAACACCCGCTCTGATGCCACACTACTGGGCCGGGCAGGACAGCTTCTCCACTGCAAACTCGGCAAGTTGCGGCCACACATCCAGTTTGGCTGCCCAGTAGTCCAGCGGATCTTCTAACTGAGGTGGCAGAGTGCTGTCCAAGTAGGCCACAACCTGTTGGTTCAGGGACTGCTGCTGCTGCTGGCGACTGCCCTCCTCACTAGGCGGGTGAAGGAACCTGCTCATCGTGACTCCAGACTTAGGTTTACTACTGATGGAGCTAGTACTGCTCCTACCCCCCCACCTTCCCCAGCTGCCGCGGCAGTAGTAAGTGAGCGCTGAGGAACCCCCGGGTCAGACCTGTCAGAGGAGGGACGATGCCGCACATAGGCAGCGGCCAACTGATTACGGAGGATTTCCCGATAGTATTTGAGTTTGTCTTCCCTCTCAATAGCTGGGAAAAAGGCTCCCATTTTGGACCAGTAGCGATGGTCCAATAGGGTGGAGAGCCAGAAGTCATCCCTCTGCCGGATGCTGACTATTCGGCTGTCACTAGCCAGGAAAAATAAGCATGCTGCGGGCCATCTGCACAAGTGACTCCGAGGGGCCCCCCTGCCTTCATTTCCACTGTATACTGCCACGGTGCTTGGGGTCATCTGCCTCATCTTCCTCATCTCCATCCACCTCCTCCAGCTGCTCCCGCCCCTTTTCTCTTGTCCCCTGGGTAGAAAATCCAAACTCATTTGACCAGACAATGCTTCTGCTCCAATGTCCTCCTCCTCCTCCATTTCAGTCCCCACCGGACTCAGGAGGCCACGGGGATTGTAGTCGCCACGTCTCCAGCCCCCTGCCCAGACAGATTTTTCAGCATCTGTTCCAGGACATGAAGCAGTGGAATGACGTTATTCACCCCCGTAGTCCTGGCGACTGACAAATAACGTGGCCTCCTCGAATGGCCTCAACAAAGGGCAGGTGTCAGCATGGCTGCCACTGGCTGACATAAAAGTTACACAGGGGAGTACTTCTGTCTGCCTGGATCATCAAAAAATCTTTTAATGGCCTTTCTCTATTCATACAGTCGGTCCAACATTGAGCTTGAATTCCAAGGGTGGAAACATCGCATATCAGAGTGTGTTGGGGGAGGCCGTTCTGCCGCTGCAATTCGAGGAGGGTGTTCCTGGCTTTTTTACGAAGGGAAATAAAGTGCATGCACAGTTTCCTGGCCATTTTCAAAATGTTCTGAAGATCGGTGGAAGACTTCAGGAACCTTTTCACAACCAGATTGAAAAACGTGCGCCATGCAGGGTTTCATGGACCATCCCTCCTCGGTGCAGCGCGGACACCATGTTCCTCCCATTTTCCGTCACCATGGGTTTCCCATTTGCAGTTGGCGCGGAGAAAGCCACACATCGATTTCTTGCTGCATGACGCGGAGCGTTCCTCCCTGTGGGGACTTCGTTCGCCGAGGCAAGCCCGGTGTAGAAATTCGTGACACCGCTGTGCCCTACACATGTGGTATGATTGAGCAGTACTTGTGGAGGCTGAGAGGGTGGTGGTGGAGGAGGAGGAGGAGGCGGACATTGGCGCAGGTGCAGCAGTTTGACAACGTGGAGGAGAAAGCGGCGTCTCCTGTCCAAGTTGTTGGTGTGCCTGGCTGGAAGCACATTCACCCAGTGGGCCGTAAAGGACATGTACTGGCCCTGACCGTAGTTACAGCTTCAGACGTTTCCCCGCTGCCGTGCACCTTGGAACAAACCGATAAGCTCAAAGGACTGACCCACCTTCTGTTTACATATTTATGAAGTGCATGGGACTGCATTTTTGGAAAAGAAATTACGGCTTGGAACTCTCCATCTCGGCTCGGCACAAGCCATTAGTTCTCTGAACGGTGCAGAGTCCACCATTTGGAAAGGGAGGGACTGCAGTACCAACACTTGGACAGGAGCAACGGTCAGCTGCTGCACCCTTTGGATGGTTGGACGCATACTGTTGTCTCTTTGCAATGCCTCACTGAACGACTTTTTGCAAACCATGAGTAGCAAGGAGCAGGAGCATCTGGACCGGGGGATGATGTCAAAAGAGAAACAGCTCCCTTCTGGCAGAGGTGGTGGAGCCTTGACTGGCTGCAATGGCAATGCGTGCCACTGGGCGCTGCTGCTGCTGTTGCTGCGGCGGCAAAGGGTTTGGGCCCCCCACATCTGAGCCACGTTTCTCCCAGGCCAACCGGATTTGGGGACGCTGCATGTGTTGAAGCAGGGGGCCCTGGTGCCAACGTTAGCTCCCTGGGCCCCGCTTCAAATTTCTGCTTACAGATTCTACATATTTCCCATATTCGGCTCCTCCGGTGTTTAGCAAAGAACTGCCACACCGCCGAGTATCGGATTTTACCGCCAATTTCTCCGCACTGAGTGACTACTGCCGCCGCTGCCTCGCTGAGCCCCTGTTTCCGCTACTTTCTTGGGCCTGCGAAGCGGGTTTTTTACCCATGGCCGCTTGGCTCCTGACCCCCATTGCTGCTATCCTGCTGACTCACGGCCACACGACCCACTTGCTGGCGCGCCGCTGCCTTACGCGCAAGCTGACGCCCTCTCTCCCTGACGATGATGAAGCCCTTGCCTCACCCGGCTCCCAAGTGCCGGTCGGCTACATCATCATCTATTTGTGTTTCATCGTCACTGCTGTCCTCATCACCGGTCTTGGTATGCCAAGGCTGACCCCTCAATAAATGACCTCCCATGCCACTCTCCACATCTATACTTTGCCGCCTACTGCAAGACGCAGGGGATATTGGCCCCATTTCTTCGCTGCCGTAGCTGCTGACTGCCCCCCTCAAATTGTTTATCCTCGCTATATAGTGGCGCTGAGCCCAGACCCCATAGTAGATCTCTGGCTGAGGGAACCGGAAAGGGACAGAGGCGGGCTGAGGACAGGTGAGGGCCGCTGACCCGCCTCCGGGGCCATGCCAACTAAGGGTTGTTTCTGACGTTTCCCACCGACTCTTGGCTGGGGTTGTCAGATGTCATCTGGGAGGAAGAGGATGACCTAGTCAACCAATCAAGAACCCCAGGGTTGCTGAACAACACACGGCCGCTAGATGACAGCGGCAGTTGTGGCCTCAAACCGAGTGAACCCTGCTGCGACGTCCCTTTGCTGTGCTGCAACCTGGGCCTGTTCCCGGAATGTTTGTGCCACTGCAACTCGCAGGTGGGAGAGCTGCGGATTCTCTGTTGACATACTGTTTGTTCGAAAATGTACAGACACTGTTTGATGATGATATCTGTAAAAATCAGGAAAAATTTACTTGTATGTGTCGTTTAAAAACACTGTGTGTTTTACTAAATTTAAAAGCACAAACCCGGCTTAATTTAAACCCTTCGGACATGAATTAGGGCTACAGGAAAAATGTATATATTTTGCCGTTGAAAAAGACGGTTTATTTTTGTCAGCACACCAGCAAACAAGCTTAAATTAACCCCTGGATGTAAATTGCGCCAAAGAATTGAGGCCCCACAAATAGTAGCTTTTTGTAGCGTGTTACAAATTTCGTGTTTTCTACGCCACACAACAAGAGATACATTGTAATTTAAACCCTTTTCTTGTGAATTAGACTACAGGAAAAATTTATATATTTTTGAGTTGAAAAAGATGGTTTTATTTTTGTCAGCACACCAGCAAAACAACGCTTAATTTAACCCCTGGATGTAAATTGCACCAAAGAATTGAGCCCCACAAACTAGTAGCTTTGTAGCGTGTTACTATTGCGTGTTTTCTATGCCACACAACAAGAGATACAGTTGTAATTAACCTTAGCTTGTAAATTAGGCTATAGGAAAAATTTATATATTTTGGCGTTGAAAAGACGGTTTATTTTTGTCAGCACACCAGCAAAATTAACGCTTAATTAACCCCTGGATTTTAAATTGCGCCAAAGAATTGGACCCCACAACTAGTAGCTTTGTAGCGTGTTACAATTGCATGTTTTCTACGCAACAACAAGAGATACAGTTGTAATTAACCTTTGCTTGTGAATTAGGCTACAGGAAAAATGTATTATATTTTGGTGTTGAAAAAGACGGTTTCTTGTGGTCAGCACAACCAGCAAAACAACGCTTAATTAACCCCTGGATGTAAATTTCGCAATAGAATTTAGCAGCCCAAAATGAAGTGGTATTTGTATTGTAAAAAAACGCTGTTTCTTTAACTGAAAACTACAGGAACTGGCTTAGATCCCACTTGGATATTGAATGTATATGCAGCTGCAGTGGACGCACACTGGATTTCAGAGAACAGTCTCTGAGACAAGCTGAGACACCCCACAAAAATCGCTGTGTAAAAATCAGTTCTTCAGTACGAGCTATCAGCCGCGGCAGCACCTTCCTGATGAGCACAGTTGAGAGGAGTGTGAGTCCCGGCGTCGCGCCGGCTTATATAGTGCGGTGACGTCACAGAATCCCCGCCGGTCTCTGATTGGCTTCACCTCTGCACATGTCATGCAGGCTATGCCCTTCTTCCTCCCAGAGTGCTTTGCCCCATGTAACGCCATGTGCTCGCAGCCCCTTTTATCAAGAAAAGCACACTTCGTTCACCCGAAGTACCCCAAAGTTCGACTTTGTTCCGAACCGAAGTTTTCCTGAAATTCTATACGAATTCCACTTCGTTAGAATCGATTCGCCCATCTCTAATTACCACCCAATAAAATACCATTTATGAATATGTGTCAGTATTTGTATCTACATTTGCCTTGGCAGCATTATTTTTTGTTTTCTGTGACTCAAACTTAAAGGGGTTGTCTCACTACAAGGATTGCTTTTTATGTCAAAGATCTTGCAAAAACAAGTCACTTTGCAATATATGTGCATTAATAATTTCCTACCTATTCCTAAATATTTCCTCTTGTATGGGTTGCATCAGCCTGGCAGGTTGCTATAGCTACAGACCTGTTAGATATCTCCTGATAGGCTGACAGTGCTGGTGACTATAGCCACAGACCTGGTGTCCTTAGCAGCTCATCACTGCAGGACAACAGGAGCCAGTAAACATGACTCTGAATTCAAAAATGAAACTGAGAAAACACCAGACTGAGGTAAGATTAATCCATGTAGTGAGACAACCCCTTTAAATTAGAAACAATGACATACTGAAGGCAGTCCCTTTACATGAATAATATACAGATATAGCAGAGTTTAGCTTGATTGTGATATCATGGCTTTCTGTGTTACCTGTTCTTAGATCACAAACAAAGCAATTTAAATGCATTGAAAAGGTTCAGATAATATTCCATTCAATAATATCTTGGTGCATTATCAGTTAATGTAACATTTGCTATATTTGTAATATAGATTAACTTCACATCATGTTTTGGTCCTTCATTACAAGTATTCATCAGGATACTTTAAAAAAGGTACCATGGTGAATACTGCAGCAGAACCATAGGAAACTATGGAAAAAACAGTCTATTTTGGACTACATTTGCTCTATTTACACTTGCTTTTGGTGTCCAGAAAAAAGCTTGCACTGCTTTTGCTGCTTTTCATGCTGCTTTTGCAGTCTGTCTATGAATCTGCCATGCAGATACACTAAGCTGACCTTCACCTGAACTGGATGTTTTTTTGAGTAGGTTGATGTCACAAATAGCATTCAGGGAAAAAAGGGCAGATTCATGGGACATTTTTTTTGTTTGCTTGCCTTTTTTTGGTTAAAAATGCAGATGTTAACTTGCAAAATGTCTAAAGCCCATAATTAATAGGCCTCACACACCGTGACATGCTGAGCCATGAATGTCCCACTTTTTGTTGGTTTTCAGGCAGCTTGTAGCATGTTTTTTCTCACTAACCTTCACTGTTTATTTCTGCTTAAAATTAACATATCTAAATATGTATTTTTTTCTTTTTTACTGTATTTTTGTGTTTATTTTAACATCACTAATCAATACATCACAGAAGAATTAGTAAACCACATAATCTATGAATCAGATGATTTTCATACAGAAAAAATCTAACAGAAAAAATGCCGCCAAAAGGAATGTACTTAAACATATCATTTTGAAAAAAAAGCTACTAAAAACATATTTTTGAAAAGGCATGAAGCATGAAAAAACTATATTCCAATATTGACTCTTTTTTTAAGCCAAAAAAGCATGAGAAAGACTGAAGACTATACTGTGATTGCATTTCAACTCCATGTATAGGTCAAATTATGATGTCTTTGTGTATTTTGATTCTTTGGACTTTTTATATTTATAAGTTGCTCTTTTTATAGGTGAATAACATTTTGAACAGGTAACAAACGTTTATAAACTGTAAAAGTGGTAATAAAAATACATTATAACCACAATAACTAATGTTCTCTAGAACATTACTATTATCCTTGTTATTGGATTAATGATGAATACTAGTTAAAGAGCATTTGCTTACATTTCAGGCACTCAAAATGTATTTATCTACTCAGTTTCTCTGACATTGCAGATGGAATTACACTATTCTTGCCAAAGTACATAATCAACAGTGCAAAATCAATAATATTCTTTAACTTAGCATTCATTAAAATGTGGTTAAATTAAATAAATGAGTCTTTATGTTTCCTCTAAATTGGAACACAGATGTTCTATTGCAACAAGCAATAGGGAAGTGATCCCATCTCCTGTATATGTGAGCATTGTACTTATTGTGTGTTTTTATGTCCTTAGCTAGTACATAATCCACATTAACTTTCCAAGTGTTATAGTTGGCTTTAGAAAGTGCATCAGGCTTGCGTTACTGTATTTGTTCTCTTGTGGATCTTATACATAAGCATTAGCTTTGTTCTGTATGCATGTTCATAATTAAAACAGTGAAATATAATGGTTGAACAGTTTTTGCTTACAGCTTGTATAATTATGTAAAATATAATTTTGTTAAAGGAGGTACAGCCAGTTTAGACAAGCTTTTTACAAATTGCAATCTTAATACAATTTTATTTTTGCTTCTAAAGCGGGATGACCTCCAATTTTAAAGGGACATATTAATCTTAAAACATAATAGGAATAAAGACTACTCAACTCTCTCTACTCTTACTCGTGTACATCACTGTTTCTAGAAAAAAAATAGCCATGTTTTTTCCAATCCTGGACTACTCCTTCGAGGCTGAAGAGAAGAAGTTTAAGTGATTGCATTTTCAAGTCTCTTAGGATGAATAGAAATTACTGTGAAAAAGGATTTTTAAAGATATTAAAAAAATTTTGAACGATTTCAAGTAGAGATGGGCGAATCGATTCTAACGAAGTGGAATTCGTTTAGAATTTCAGGAAAACTTCGGTTCGGAACGAAGTCGAACTTTGGGGTACTTCGGGTGAACGAAGTGTGCTTTTCATTGATAAATGGCTGCGAGCACATGGCGTTACATGGGGCAAAGCACTCTGGGAGGAAGAAGGGCATAGCCTGCATGACATGTGCAGAGATGAAGCCAATCAGAGACCGGCGGGATTCTGTGACGTCACCGCACTATATAGACCGAGCGCGCCGCTGGGAGCTCACACTCCTCTCACTGTACTGACAGGGAAGGTGCTGCTGCGGGTGATAGCGCTTTCTGAAGAACTGATTTTTACACAGCGATTTTTGTGGGGTGTCTCAGCTTGTCTCAGAGACTGTTCTCTGAATGTTCTATTTCTGATTTTTTGGGGTATTGGATCTGAAATCCAGTGTGCGTCCACTGCAGCTGCATATACATTCAATATCCAAGTGGGATCTAAGCCAGTTCCTGTTGTATTCATTTAAAGAAACCGCGTTTTTACAATACAAATACACTTCATTTTTGGCTGCTAAATTCTATTGCGCAATTTACATCCAGGGGTTAATTAAGCGTTGTTTTGCTGGTGTGCTGACAAAAAAAAACAGTCTTTTTTCCAAGCCAAATATATATATTTTTTTTGGTAGCCTAATTCACAAGCAAAGGTTAATTACAATTTTATCTCTTGTTGTGTGGCGTAGAAATAAACCATTGTAACACGCTACAAAGTTACTAGTTTGTGGTGGCTCAATTCTATTGCGCAATTTACATCCAGGGGTTAATTAAGCGTTGTTTTGCTGGGGTGCTGACAAAAATAAACCTTCTTTTTCAAAAGCCAAATATATATATTTTTTTTGGTAGCCTTTAATTCACAAGCAAAGGTTAATTACAATTTTATCTCTTGTTGTGTGGCGTCGAAAATAACCCCTGTAACCCCGCTACAAAGCTACTAGGTTTGTGGTGGCTCAATTCTATTGCGCAATTTACATCCAGGGGTTAAATTTAAACGTTGTTTGCTGGTGTGCTGACAAAAATAAACCGTCTTTTTCAACGCCAAATATAATATATTTTTTTTTGGTAAGCCTAATTCACAAGCAATGGCTTAATTACAATTTTTATCCTCTTGTTGTGTGGAGTTGAAAAGAAATACAACATTGTAACACGCTACCAAGTACCTAGTTTGTGGTGGCTCATTCTAATGCGCAATTTACATTCCAGGGGTTATTAAGCGGTTGTTTTGCTGCTGTGTGCTGACAAAATTAAAACCGTCTTTTTCAACGCCAAAATCAGATATTTTTTTTTGGGGTTTTAGCCTAATTTCACAAGCAAAGGTTTAATTACCAATTTTATATCTTGTTGATGTGGGTAAGAAATTCGCCATTGTACAACGCTTACAAAGCTACTAGTTTGTGGTGGCTCAATTCTATTGGGCAATTTACATCCAGGAGGTTAATTAAGCGTTTGTTTTGCTGCTGTGCTGACAAAAATAAACCGTTCTTTTCAACGCCAAATATATAATATTTTTTTTTGGTAGCCTACTTCACAAGGCAAAGGTTTTTAAATTTTATCTCTTGTTGTGTGTGGGTAGAAAATACACCATGTAACACGTACAAAGTACTAGTTTTGTGGTGGGGCTCATTCTAAGTGCGCAATTTTACTATACAGGGTGTTAATTAAGGCGTTGTTTTGCTGCTGTGACTTGACAAAATTAAACCGTCTTTTTCAAAGCAAATATATATTTTTTTTTTTGGTAGCCTAATTCACACAGCAAAGGTTAATTACAATTTTATCTCTTGTTGTGTGGCGTAAGAGAAATACGCCATTGTAACAAGACTACAAAGCTACTAGTTTGTGCGTGGCTCATTTCTATTGCGGCAATGTTACATCAGGGGTTAATTAGCGTTGTTTTGTGTGTGTGCTGACCAAAAATAACCGTCTTTTTCAACGCCAAATATATATTTTTTTTTTGTAGCGCTAAATTCACAAGCAAAGGTTGTAATTACCAATTTTCCATCTCTTGTTGTTGTGGCGTAGAAAATAACCAGATTGTAACACGCTACAAAGCTACTAGTTTGTGGTGGCTAGATTCTAATGCTGCAATTTACATACAGGGGTTAATTAAGCGTGTTTTGCTTTGCTTGTGCTGACAAAAATAAACGTCTTTTTCAACGCCAAATATATATATTTTTTTTTGGTAGCACTAAATTCACAAAGGCAAAGGTTAATTACAATTTTATTCTCCTTTTTGTGTGGCGGTAGAACAAAATTACGCCATTGTAACACGCTTACAAAGCTAATAGTTTGTGGTGGCTCAATTTCTATTGCGGCAAATTACATCCAGGGGTTAACTTAAGCGTTGGTTTTGCTGGTGTGCTCGACAAAAATAAACCGTTCTTTTCAACGCCAAAATATATATATTTTTTTTGGTAGGACTAATTTCACAAGCAAAGCCGTTAATTACAATTTTATCTCGTGTTTGTGTGGAGTAGCAAAATACGCCATTGTACACGCTACAAAAGCTACTAGTTTGTGGGTTGGCTCAATGTCTATTGCGCAATGTTACATCCAGGGTGTAAATTATGCGTTGTTATTGCTGGTGTGCTGACAAAAATAAAGAAGTCTTTTACAACGCCCCGAATATATTTAGTTATATTGGTAGCCTAATTCACAAGCAAAGGTTAATTACAATTTTATGTCTCTTGTGTGTGTGCGTAGAAAATACACATTGTAACACGCTACAAAGCTACTAGTTTGTTGGTGGATCAATTCTATTGTGCAATTTATGCCAGGGGTTAATTAAGCGTTGTTTTGCTGGTGCTGCTGACAAATAACCGTCTTTATCAACGCCAAATTATTATTTTTTTTTGGTAAGCCTAATTCAAAAGCAAAGGTTAATTACAATTTTATTTTGTTGTGTGGCTTTGGGAAAAATACCCCATTGTAAAACGTACAAAGCTATAGTTTTGGGGTTTGGCTCAATTCTTTTGGAAATTTACATCCGGGGTTTAAATTTTAAAAGCGTTGTTTTGGGGTGTGTGAAAAATTTTTAAAACCTTTCTTTTTAAAACCCCCAAAAAAAATTTTTTTTTGGGGGGTCCCTTTAATTTACAAGCAAAGGTTAATTACAATTTTTTCTCTTTTTTGGGGTTGCTTTAAAAAAATACGCCTTTGGTAATGCTACAAAGCTATTTAGTTTGGGGTGGCTCTTTTCCCTATTGGCAATTTACACCCAGGGGTTTAAATTAAGGGTTTTTGCTGCTGTGCTGAAAAAAATAAACGTCTTTTTAAAAGCCAAATATTTTTTTTTTGGTTGCCAAATTTCACAAGCAAATTTTAAAATTAAAATTTTAAATCTCTTTTTGTTTTCCCGTAAAAAATACCCATTGTAAAGGGCTAAAAAGTTACTTTTTTGTGGTTTCTAAATTATTTTGCGAAATTTAAATCCTGGGGTTAATTAAGCTTTTTTTTGTGCTGTGCTGTCAAAAAATAAACCGTCTTTTTCAACACCGAAATATATACTTCTTTTATTGTAGCTTAATTCAAAGCGTAGGTTAATTAAGCCTGTTTGTGCTTTTACCATTTAGTAAAACACACAGTGCTTGTAAACGACCACATACAAGTAAATTTTTCAGCTGGCATTGTGGAGCGCAATATTATATCCCAGGGTTACCCATAGCTTGTTATGGGTTCATATGGAAGTCAAATAACAGGGTGTATATTTTATAGTAGACAGATAGCTACTATCAATACAGCTTTGTCTGTACATTTTCGAACAAACAGTATGTCAGGACTGAGAGGTGGCAAGGGGCTCTTGCAACTGCGAGTGGCACGTGGCACATACATTTCTGAAACGGGCCAGGTCGCAGCACAGCAAGGGGAAGTCGCTGCAGGGGTCACTCGGTGAGTGCCACAAAACTGCCGCTTTTTTGTTCATCTAGCGGAAGGAGGGGTGTTGTTCAGCAACCAAGGGTTCTTGTTGTGTTGACTAGGTCATCCTCTTCCTCCCAGATGACATCTGGACAACCCCAGCCAAGAGTCGGTGGGAGCATCAGACAAAAACTTAGTTGGCATGGCCCGGGAGCGGGTCAGCGGCCCTCACCTGTCCTCAGCCCGCCTCTGTCCCATCCTGTTCCCTCAGCCGAGGGACTCTACTATGTCGGTATGCTCAGCGCCACTATATAGCGAGGATGAACAATTTGAGGAGGGCAGTCAGCAGCTAATTGGCAGCGAAGAAATGGGGCAATATCCCAGCTTCTTGCAGTAGGCGGCAAAGTATAGATGTGGAGAGGTCATGGGAGGTCATTGTGGTGAGAGGTCAGCCTCTGCTTACCAAGACCGGTGTATGCAAGGACAGTGAGTGACGATGAAACACAAATAGATGATGATGTAGCCGACCGCACTTGGGAGCGGTGTGAAGCAGCTTTCATTCATCGTCAGGAGAAGAAGGGCGTCAGCTTCCGCGTCAGGCAGCGGCGCAGCCGCAAAGGGGTTGTGTGGCCGTGGAGTTCAGCAGGGTATGCAGCAGTGTGAGGTCGGGAGGCAAGCGGCCACGGGGTAGAAACCCGCTTCGCACGGTCCAAGTACTGTAGCGGACACAGGGGCTCAAGCGTCTTGGCAGCGGCGCAGTTGTTGTCACTCAGTGCGGAGCGTTGGCGGTAAATAAAGATCACAGCCCCCACGCAGGCGGTGTGGCAGTTCTTTGCTATGACACCGGAGGAGCCGAATTGGGATATGTAGAATCTGGTTGGGCAGAAAGTGGAAGCGTGGCCCACAGGGAGTAACGTTGGCAAATCGGCCCTGCGTTCAACACATGCAGCGTCACCAATCCGGTGGCCCTGGGAAGAATCGTGGCTCAGATGTGGTGGGTTCATCTGCGCTCGCTAGCTCAGCAGCATGCAGTGGCACGCATGCCATTTTCAGCCAGTCAAGGCTCCCCACCTCTGCAGAAGCAGCTGTTTCTTCTTTGAAATCCGCTACCGGTCCAGATGCTCCTGTCCTCAGCTACTCATGGGCGCAGCAGTCGTTTCAGAAGCGATTGTTAGAGACAACAGTATGCGTCCATCCTTCCTAAGTGCAGCAGGCTGACCGTGCTCCTGTCCAAGTTGTTTGGTTACTGCAGTCCCTCCCTTTCCAAATGGTGGACTCTGCACTTCAGGAATCTAATGGCTTGTGACGAGCCGGTGATGGAGAGTTCCAAGCCGTAATTTCTTTTCCATAAGGCAGTACCAGATTCCATAATTATGTAGAACAGGAAGTGGGTCAGTTCCTTCGAGCTTATTGGTTGTTTCCCAAGGTAGACGGAAGCGCGGACGTATGGAAGCTGTAACTACGTCTGGGGACTGTACATTGTCCTTTACGGGCCTACTTGGTGAATGTGCTTCTGCCAGGCACACCAACAACTGGACAGGAGACGCCGCTTCTCCTCCACGTTGTTCATAACTGCGGCTCACTGCGCCAATGTCCGCCTCCTCCTCTCTCCACCACCCACACATATCAGCCTCCCAAGTACTGCTCCACATACCAAATGTGTAGGGCACAGCGGGTCACGCAGTCTACACTAGGCTTGCCTCGGCGATCGGAAGTCACACAGGGGAGGAACTGCTCCGCGTCATGCCGCAAGAAAACGATGTGTGGCTTTCTCGCGCAACTGACAAATCGGAACCATGTGACGGTCATAGTGGAGGAACTTGGTGTCCGCGCTGCACCGAGGAGGGATAGGTTACATGCGCCCTGCATGGCGCACGTGTTCATTTGGTTGTAAAAAGGTCTGAAGTATATTTCCACCGATCTTCAGAAATTCTGAAAATGGCCAGGAATCTGTGCATTGCACCTTTATCCATTCGGACAAAGCCAGGAACACCCTCCTCGAGTTGGGCAGCGCCAGAACGGCCTCCCAACACGCTTGATATGCGATGTTTCCCCCCGCTGTATTTCCAGCCTGCACATGTGGACGACTGTATGAACAGAGTAAAGGCCATTAACGATTTTTTTTGATTATCAGGCAGACAGAAGGTACTACCCCTGTGTATACTTTGATTGTCAGCCAGTGGCAGCTCTAGCGTGACACCTGCATCTTTGTTGAGGCACATTGAGGAGGGCAACGTTATTTGTTTCAGTTCGCCGGACTACGGGATGAATAACGTCATTTCCACTGCTTCATGTCCGGAACAGATGCTGAAAAAATCTCTGTCTTGGGCAGGGGGGAATGGAGATGTGGCGAACACCTCTCGTGTGCACATGAGTCGTGGGGACTGAATTGAGGAGGGAGGAGACATTGGTGCAGAAGCATTGTTGGTGAAATGAGTGGATTTTCTTCCCAGGTGACAAGAGTGGAGGTTGAGGAGCAGCTGGTGGAGGTGGATGGAGATGAGGAAGGAGCAGATGACTCACCAAGACCGTGGCAGTATAACAGTGGGAAATGGCAGGCAAGGGAAGGCCCCTCGGTGTCCAATTGTGCAGATGTCCCGCAGCATGCTATTTGCCTGGCTAGTGACAGCACGATAGTCAGCATACAGGCAGAGGGTATGACTCTGGCTCTCTACACCTATTGGACCTCGCTAACGCCCCCTCAACCCCTGGTCCAAATGTGGAGCTTTTTCCCAGCTATTGAGAGGGAAGACAACTCAAATACTATGGGGATAATCCTCGTAATCGTTGGCCGCTGCCTTTGTGCGGCATCGTCAACCTCCTCTGACAGGTCTGACGGGGGGTTCTCAGCGCTCCACGTAATACTGCGGTACCGCGGCAGTGGGGGAATGTTGGGGGGGGACGGGTGAGGAAGGGTGGGGGGGGTGGAGCGAGTACCAGCTCCATCAGCGTAACCTAAGTCGGGAGTCACGAATGAGAAGATTCCTTCACCCGCCTAGTGAGGAGGGCAGTCACCAGCGAGCAGCGCAGCAGGACATGGAGCATTCCCTGGAAACCAACAGGTTGTTTTGTGGCCTACTTGGACAGCACTTCTGCCACCCCGTTAGAAGATCCGCTGGTCTTACTGGGGGCGCCAAACTGGATGTGTGGCGCAACTTGCCGAGTTTGCTGTGGAGAAGCTAGTCCTGCCCGGCCAGTAGTAGTTGTGGCATCAGAGGGTGTGTTACAGTGCGAGGCGGGGGCCATCGTAACCCCAAGGGAGAACCCGCTTGTCACGGGAAATGTTGAACGACTGACCTTTTGTCAAGATGAATTCAGGCGTGGATCGGCCAGGAGGGGTTTCCACACACCATCCTTAGGCGTCAGTCTGGTTGCTATAACTACCTGCCTCAGCCATATTCTGATGCCGCCACCCGGCTGATGCAAACACATCTGCTGAAATTTTCGCCATCTGCCTACCACCGTCTTTACAGGGACTGGTATTGCCACCCACTCAAACACTCTGTCATTGTGCACTCTATGTGCTCATTGCTGCTGCTGCTGTTGCGTGACATCACACTGTGGGCATTGTGCCACTCTGCGGCCTGGTACTGTTTGCCACCTCCAGTAATGTAATTGTGCCCACTCTCTGACCTCATTGCTGTTGCTCATGTCATCACCTTCACTCTCTGTCATTGTGCCACTTGCTGACTCATGCTGTGCGCCGTTGACCTCCGCTCTCAGTCATTGTGCCGCTCTGTGGCCTTATACTATTTTGGTCACCTGCAGAATGTCATTTGTGCCACTCTCTGACTCCTGCTGCTGTTGTGACTCCTGTCGTGCCCTCCACACTGTGTAATTGTGCCACTGTCTGACCTCATGCTGCTGCCGTGGCTGCTGCCGTGCCCTCCACACTGTGCCTACTCCTGTTTTTTGCCACCTCCAGAATTAGTCATTGTGCCACTGTATGACTCATGCTGGGATGTGGCTGCTGCCGTGGCACTCACATGTGTCATTGTGCCACAGTCTGTCCTTATGCTGCCTGCTGTTGCTCCTTGCCCGTGCCTCCACACATGTGTCATTGTACCACTCTTTGGTCCTACTCCTTTTTTGCAGCTCCAGAATTTGTCTTTGTGCCACTGCCTTACCTCATGCTGCTGCCCACCGTGAACCTCCACAACTGTGTCTTGTGCCACTCTGCGGCGCACTGTAATGTTTTGCCACTTCCAGAATGTCATTGTGCCACTGGTCTGACTCATGCTGCTGTGGCTGCCGCCGTAACCTCCACACTTCTGTCCTATTGTTGCCACCTGTGCTTACAGTTTGTTTTTTTCCAGCTTTTTGCTGCACAATGGACTTTATCAGGCTAGTTCCTGCTTCAGTTTTTTGGTCAGTTTTTGCCCAGTAAGTGCCCAGGGCATTTATAGTGAAGCGTGCTAAGTGCGGCGCAGTCCATGTGCGTTGTCATACTAATACACAACAGTGTATTTGTATGAAGACCAAACCAAGCTCCCTCTGCATATTTTTAAGCATTGGCAACAAACGTCTACAGCACCTTGCAGGCTCTGGTCAGCCTGGAATATAGGGTTTTTTAACGTGATTCGTGCCGAAGTAATTCGGACCGAAACGAATTTGTCGGGAAAAATTCGGCGAAGGTGGACCGAAAACCGAATTGAGAAATGTCGCCCATCTCTAGGTAAAATGTTCCAGAGAACATGTGTATCATATACTTATTTTACCCACTGTACATGATCATCTAATATCCTGTATATGACTTGCTTGTATGGGAGAAAAAAGCTGAAAGTTGATATACAAAATCAGACTAAAAAAAAAATCTTATTTTCATAAAACCAAAAACTCGGGTGGCCCAAACTTTTTCCTTTTGACAGGAAAGACGATGTAAGATAACATAAACGCTTTGTGCTCATTGTCTTCCTCTCTCCTCAGTGGTGTGGTCCTCCAGCTGCTGTGGAACAAGGTCCCACCAGGGGAAGTCAGCCTCTGGCTTTCTGAAAATTGCTGAGATTTGTTATTTATTTGCTCTTTTGTAGCATCTGCAGAACAGCGCGTTTCCTTCCCAGCTCTGCACGGATTGAAACTTTGTTTCCTTTTGAAATAACTTCATCAATAAATTCTTTCAAATATCACAGCTATAACTCTAAATAATAAACTCGCTGAGCCATAATTGCTTGGTGGAATAGTAAAAATCCTTTTGAATGAAAAATGCCCCCAATAAAAACCTTAGGAAAAGGTTAGACATCACAGTATATGTGGGAATAGTTATTTTGCTGCTCTCCTGAGATTAAACTCTCTCACATATATCACAGGTGGAGAGAGAAAAGAAAGTGGAAAAAGTCTTTTCAATTTACTTCATGGAACTAAACTTGTAATATCTACTGAAAAACAGTTGATTGTGCAAACAATCAGGCTAGAGTATAGCAAGACGTAGAAAGCAAAACTTGTAATAATGTAATGCCCATAAGAAGGGAAGAAGTCCAAAACCAAACAAATTGATAAATACATATAAACAAAAAATAGGTCAGAAACCCTCTTACTTCAGTCCAGGGGTGACAGCACATAGCACTGTCTAGATGTAGTAATTCGTGAGAGGCGAATCCTGGAGTTAAAAGCTGGGTAATGAAGGGGAAAATAGTCAAACTGTAAAAAAAATCCTAAAATAGAGTCCTAACTAGCCAAAAATGTGGGGTTATTGCCCTAAGAGTGGCCTCCACACAGGAACCTAGGACTTATAATGCCCTAGTACACCCTAAATAGCCTTTATAAGAGCAATAACGGCAGATTCACACAGGAATCTAGGACTAATAATGCTGTATTACACCCTAAATAGCCTCTATAAGAGCAAAAAGGGCAGCCCTGCACAGAAACCTAGGGCTATTAATTCTCTATTACAGCCTAAGTAGCCTCTATAAGAGCGATAAGTGCATCCCCAAAAAGGAACCGAGGACTAATAATGACCTAGTACACCCTAAGCAGCCTTTATAAGAGCAATAAGGGTGACCTCACAAAGCAACCGAGGACTATTAATGCCCCATTACACCCTAAGTAGCCACTATTAGAGCAATAAGGGTGACTCCACATAGCAACCAAGGACTATTAATGCGCCATTACACCCTAAGTAGCCACTATTAGAGCAATAAGGGCGACTCCACACAGCAACCAAGGACTATTAATGCTCCGTTACACCCTTATTAGCCTCTATGAGAGCAATAAGGGCAGCCCCACACAGAAACCTAGGGCTATTAATTCCCTATTACACCCTAAGTAGCCTCTATAAGAGCGATAAGGGCATCCCCAAAAAGGAACAGAGGACTAATAATGACCTAGTACACCCTAAGTAGCCTTTATAAGAGCAATAATGATGACCCCACACAGCAACCAAGGACTTTTAATGCCCCATTACACCCTAAGTAGCCACTATTAGAGCCATAAGGTTGATCACACACAGCAACCTAGGACTATTAATGCCCCATTACACCCTAAGTAGCCACTATTAGAGCAATAAGGGCGACTCCCCACAGCACCCAAGGACTATCAATGCCCTATTACACCCTAAATAGCTTCTACTTAGGGTATAATAGGGCATGATATGAAGTAAAAACATATACTCAGTCCTTAAAGTCATAAAATTATACAGTGCATAATATGTAAAATAAATTTTAAAAAATAAAGGCAAAAACAATGCTTAACAAAAATACACGGACAGCCCAAACTGTAATTTCGAGTCCAACTCCCGACAACCCTAAAATTATATAATTAAGTAAATAACCTACATCCCAGAAAAGTGACACAATTACAAAACTTATTTTAGTGCCACTTTTTACTGTTAAAAAATGTTTTAAAAAAACACACTTATTGTTACGGTTTTTCTTTCAATGATAAAAAAAAATTATAATGTAAAAATTATGTAAATATAAAGCCTAAAACTGATTACTCACCACATTGATTGGCTTTTAACATATAGGGAAAGGTAAATGAAGCTTATAACCAAATACATTGCTGTATTGATTTTGCTTTCTTCAGCAGCTAAAAAAGATTTTATCTACTGCTTACTTACACTAATTTCTCTAGGTTACCAACTACCTCTCGTGCTCTCTATGATTGCTTCAAGCTGCCATTAATCAGTCAGTTGGACCATGGTCAGGCATTCCCTGCTGAGTCTTATCTCTAGCACAGAAGCTTTGTTTACCTAGGTTAATGACAACTTTTAAGCCTTAGACCTCTGTAGCCATGTACACTGCTATTTACAAACCTCGAGCTGTCATGTCACTCTAATAGAATCTGCTAGGAGTAGAAGAGCTGATATCTGATAGAATCACCCACCGCCTGATCAGGACATGCGAGTCTGAAGAGTCTGAAGCTGCCTGTGGCTCTGTGAAACAGCATGGTGACAATAGCCCTTTAAGTATAACGGTAAAAATGACCCAGTCAGGAGCTGGTTAACTGAAAAGGAGCGGCTTGCTGTTTTTTTTCCCACCCCCCCCCCCCCCGAAAAAAAAAATCCCCCCCCCCCCTGGGGCCCCCCAGAAAACCTTTGAACACAAGAAATATACATATATTAATACAGATTAATATAATTTTTGTAATATAACTGCAGTCCATTTTGCACACGACAAGTCAATGTGTATTTTTAGGGGACTCTTCCTTTAAGGTAAGTTTCCTACTTTGTCTATCTGCTAAGCAGGCCTCAGTGCATAATATATTTTTGAACAATACAAAGTATTGCTCAGATTTATGAGCGCACCACAGGACTAGAGGATGTTTTTTATTCCTCTTTATAATGTTCCTGTCTGGAAGGCCGGCAATCACACTGCCCTGCAGAAATCAGCGGGGAATCAGCACAAGTGCCAGGAATTGCTGCATTCTTTATATCTTTATCACAAAGCCTGAGCTAATGGTGCTCCAGGCACTAGAAACCGAGTCTGTCAAAACTCTATAAATTCTTTACCAGAAATAATAGAGGCAAAAATCATCATCATTTCAAAAAGTATGTATTAAAATAGTAGATGGTGGAGATTACACAGTGCTCTATTTGTGGGGTTTGGCTGGGGTCTCTAGATTGTCCTCTTAGTAAAACTGCCCAAAAATATTTTAAGACTATAATAAACTTATCTAGGCACAGTGTAAGTCTAGGCTGTACCACTGCTCTGGTCAATAGGGATTGGACCAGGAGGAACGACAGCTGTGTAAAAAGCATTCAAGGCCAATCTAAGTGCATATACACTACTCACAAAAACTTAAAAATATTTGGCTTTTGGTTGAAATTTCAGAATGAACAAAACATTTCTTGATTTTTTTTTTAAATGAATTAAATGAGACCATCTCTTCCCTTTAGATGCACATGTCCAACTGTTCAAAGTTTCAGCACTATTTACACAACTTGCTGATCTCTAACAAGAAGCCTAATGGTAAAATTCACCAACATGTGATTGATCCTGAATCGCCATAATTTAGGGGATCAATTTGAATTGGGATTTAAACAGTTCTCCTCATCACACTGTTCACATTTTGACATGACACCAAGACAACACCTTACAATTGATCAACAATACCTCGCCATTTCGAGGCTTCAAGCAGAATGCTCTCAGATGGAAGTGGCCACTGAGTTTAGAATGTCACAGAGTGTCATCAGCAGGTTGTATCAGAGACACAGAGAAACTGGAAGAGTCACAGAAAGGCAAAGAAGTGGACGTCCTTTGGCTCCATCACACCCTGATGAATGCTTCATTGTAAAAACCCAAAATAGGGGGGACCGCGGAAGTGAATTGAAGAATGCCACACCACTCCAGCACAATTTAACACCCATACCTGCCGGAGCCGTTTTGCCTCTCTGACAGAGCCACCAGTTATTAAATCTGCCATGTAAGCACTTTATGTGAGAAATAACTTTTTTGACACTTTAACCTAAACAAGTGATTAAGAGATTGTTTTCCTCGTGCTCATTGGCGACATGTTTATGGGATTGCGCCTTTTTCTGGCGAAAACTGCGGCTCACCGATCCGAATCCCCTGTCACCGCAGTGATGCGTGTTTAGGCGCAGCCTTCGCCCACACCCTTCGCTGCGCCTAACATGAAGGGGCGTGCACTGGGCAAGGCGTGGGCGTTCTAGCGGCGGACGCGCTCATTCGAATATTCCGAGCATGCATGGAACGCGGGCGGCAAAGTGAGCGCATTGCAGCGCTCGCCAGCTCCGATCAGGCAACCCAGTTGATTCTGGTCTAAATGAGCCAGAAGGAGCGAAGTAACGAGAACGTAACATTAAGAGGAACACATATAGAAGATCGCAAATATAAATCCATCTCACTCTCACTCCGTGCGGCATGGCGTAATGATTCCAAAAAAAATCGCTTTATTACGTGTAAAACATTATCAAAAATGACTCAAACCATCAAAAAATAAAAAGAAAATTTAAAAAAAAAAAATCCCTTTCCAAAAATCTAGAAACTGGCGCAAACAATCAGGAATTAAGGAACCTACTAAATTGCCGGAAATACAGTAATTCAAATCTGTAGGCCGCTTCATCCATTGGTCGGGCAGAAACCAGCCAATCAAATAGGAGCGACAGTGCCACCCATTAAAACCTATGATAAGTATTGACCAATCTAAATCAAAGGGCCGGGACACGTTCAAAATAAAGTAAAAAATGCAGAAAAGAGTATTGTTGAGCTAGCGGCCCAATCAAGCGCGAGCACTGTCCCATTGTAGTCTATGTCAGATCGGGGCACATGAAAGTCTCGGACTCCTCACACCGTGCAGCATGCAGTATGATTAAAAAAATCTTTTTAATAACTGTAAAATATTATCTGAAAAGAGCTGAAAACCTTCTAAAACATAATCAATCAAATCCCTAAACAACCGCTATTTTGTCGCCGAGACCGCGCTACATAAGGACTGGAATAGAGAATTTGCCCGGAAAGACGTAAATCCAAATTCGGTAAGTGTTACACGATAACTGGTTGTGTATGGCTGGAGCCCAATGGCAGGGGCTAAGACACAAACACAAGAGGCACTGGAGTTCTGATCTGGAACATGAAGGAGAAGGCAAGGATCCAAGTGAAGAGTAGCAGGAGACTAGACGAGCGGTAGCAGTCATTCGAGTTTGCAGGGTGGGACTGCGAGGAGAGGAACATACTGGAAGGAGATCCCAATGCGAGAGGACTGTAAGCTAGCAGGAGCTAGGACACAAATACTCAAGCAGAAGTATAACCAGGCTTGAGGATTTTATAAATAGGGACCTGGACAGGCAACCCGATGGCCACCAGCTGAGACACGATCCACCATCTTGGACTGAGTGCAAACTAAAAAGGGCAAACCAGTAGCAATTCCATGTAAAGCAGGAGCTTCCTGACATTACCTCCACCTCAAGAGCGGCCTCTGGACTATACCTGACTCGGTCTATCCGGAATGACTTTGATGAATTGTCTTATCACTCGAGGACATAGATGTTACTTCACAGTGTTTCCCACGAATTTTATCTTCGTGGCCCAAAAACTTGCCACATATAATGATGTTATTGCAAGCAGTTTTCCTGAAAATTCTCGAGTCCAGGATTCGCTCCACAACAAACTGTTCTTGCCCAGCGATCTCCACTGCATCATGGGAGGAGGGAACCACGAACCTGGAAAGGTGTGTGGACACGGCAGGCTTTAGAAGAGAAACATGAAATACAGGTGGATCTTATAGATGGTGGGAAAGGGGTTTGAGCCAAACAGCTACGTACTGATTATCTTGATGATCTTAATGGCCTCGACCAACTTCTGTCCCAGTGTTTTGGTGAAGTGCACTCTAAGTTTCAAATTTCTGGTAGACATCCAACCTAATCCCCCACATTCGAAAGTAAGGTAGCTGTCATCGACGTTTATTCTGCCCTCCTTTGTAATTTTTCCTTGAGCTCTCTCTAGTGTTTCCTTCAATAGATTTATGCTAATTTGGCGTAGTGAGAAGATCCTTTCTGCGGCAGCTGGAATAAGCGGAACAGCAGGGAATCTAGAGAAAGTAAGTTTGGATGGTATCCCAAATTTTGAAAGAAAGGTCTTTTGTTTGGTGGAGGCATTAGGGAGTTAATGTACGAAAACTCAGCCAACAGGAAGTAGATCAACCCATTCATCATGTTAGGTGACAAATAAAGCATCGCAGTACGTTTTCCATTGTCTGATTTTGTGCGTTCCAGTCCCTGTCCATTAGATTGTGGCGAAAGTGCGTATGATAGATTAAAATTAATGTCAGTGCTGAGCAAAAACTCCTCCGCCCAAAATTTGGATGTAAACTGCACCGCCCCACGATCCGAGAACACTTCATCAGGAAACTCCATGCAGGCTAAACACATTCGAATTAGAGGTCAGCAAGGTGTCCTTGGCAGAGGGTTGAGGACCGGTACATGGGATGAAATGTGCCGCCTATCTTTGAGCCGGTCAACTACTACGAGAATAGTAATTTTCCCTTTAGAGGTAGGCCGAGTCTAAAACTGAAAAAGTTCTGGAAAAGAATCCAGGTACGATAGGGGACTCGGGCAAAGGCTGTAACATACCCTTATTTGGGGGTAGGAGAACGTGGAGTCATGCATCGGCACAAAACGTCACATTATGCCCATACTTCCTTACATCCAGTAAATAATTGGGCCAAACAAAAGAATCGGATAGAAATTCCTGGTGTCTTTGCACTCCTTTTTGCCCAGCAATCTTAGTAATCATGGGCTAGTCTCAGGATCTACACCTTATTCTTTCGGAATATATAGCAGCTGCCCGTGGGCCCACATCTTGTTCTTAAGACTAAAAGGCACATCATCAGGTGGTTGAGACAACAAGGAGTCGGTGCCATAGGCCTCTCTTATTTCGTTCAGCAAGTCTTTATTTATGATTACTCCCACAACAGTAGAACCTCAGGAACAATTGTTTTGAGCGGACTAGTAGAGTGTAATCATTGGAGAACCATTCTTGAAAGTGGCATCAGCCTTGCCATACGGGATTCCGGCCTTATGAAATTACAAAATTAAATTGATTGAGGAAAAAAACTCCAACGACTATGGCGAGGAGATAGACTATTGGCGATCTCACGAATACCAAATTACGGTGGGTCAGTAATAATGATTATTTTGCTTTAGGTTCCCTGAAATGGTGCTGCCATATTCCTTAAAGGCTGCGACAAACGCTAAAAGTTCTTTATTCCCCCACAATCATTAATTCTAGACTCAGCAGATTATTAACGTCGTGAGAAAAACGCACAAGAATGTAATAAACTCTTGTCGCCTGTTCTTGAATAGAATAGCCCAAAAGCACAGTCTGAAGCACCCCTTCCACAATGAAGCACATTCTGGGTCAGGATGAATTATCACAGGGGCTGTAGTGAACTTTGGCTTTAGGAAGGAGAAGGACTCTTGTGCTGAGGAGACCAAACAAAAGCATTCTGTTCTTCAGACAACATTGATAAATGGGAGAAATTAATTTACCTGAGAAAATTCTATAATGAAGCGTCTATAGAAGTTGGCAAAACCTATGAAACTTGAACATCTTTTATTATGTTTCAGGGAGTAGGCCAGTCTACTATTTTGCTTAATCTACTAAGAGACCATCGTAGACATGAGGCGAAATAACATAGCCAAGGGAAATTTGGATCTCAGTCTGATGGAATTCACATTTATTCAATCTTGAAGGTAGAGATGGTTTTCCTCCGACGTTCTAGAACAAGTTTTCACAAGTCTCTGGTGTTCTCTATTTCGATAGAGTTTGAGAAAATCAAATATCGTCCAGGTAAGATGACTACTAACTGGTCAAGGAGGTCTCTAAAGAAGACCAATGGACGATATGTATTGGAAGGTGGCAGGGCATTGCAAAGGCCAAAAGGCATAACCACAATAATCAAAATCCCTAACATCAAAGACCTAAAAAGCTGTTTTTCATACATCCTTCCCCCGATCTGATTCTAACTAAGTTTAAGGCGCCTCGTAGGTCTAACTTGGGAAAAAAACTTTGCATGATGTACTCTATTCCAGAAAGCACGGGGATCATTGGTAAAAGGATAACCGGATTCTTTTATGTAATCTTGTTTATTCTCTATAATCCAATACAAAGTCCTCAAGGAACCATCTTTCATTTTAACAAAGAATATGGTAGCCCCCGCTGGTGAGGAAGATGGGCGGATGAACCCCCTTAGCCAGATTACAACATGGTAAATCCTTCAAGGCTTTTAATTCGACCATCCAAAGGATAGATGTTTCCAAAAAGGTATTGTGCTTCCCCGAAGCATTCGTATGCGGCACTCATAGGAGTCGGTGTGGGGGAAGCTTGTCGCATTCTGTTTGCTGCAGACATCCGCAAATTCCAGGTATAACTACCGGTAGCTCAAAATGACTTACTTGTCTTGAAACAGGTCTTCAAAGGGCCTTGTTCAGCAGTGTATCTGTGAGCGCCCATCTCCCACATGGAAGCTTATCTCCTTGGTTTCCCAGTTAATTAACTGGAAACTGTGCTTGCAACCAGGGAGGACCCAGGATAACGGGAAAAGTGTGGAGAAGAGATTAAATAGAAACGACAGTACTTCATGAATGTTGATAATTGTCAATAATGACTTTGCAAGAGGTTCGGGTCGTCTTGATCCACTGGCCCCAGCGCTCAGTGGAGATCCATCTACGTTCTCCATTACCAGGCGAGGAGACGTTTTCTGGATCTAACCACCGCCCATGTTTTCGAGCAAAGGACAGTCCCTATAATTACCACTTGCCCCCCAGAGACCCACCATAGCCGCGGTGGGATATCCACTGGGAAGTTATCCAGGAATATAATAGGAAGGAAGCAATGAGAGTCTTTAGTTCACTTTCTTAATATCGGTGCCACTGATGAGAGGAATGGACAACTTGCTTTCATTTCCGGATAATTCTGTCTCTGAATGAATGGATTCTCCATACTGAAGGCAGTCAGGATCCATAATGGCTGCCACCAATCTCCTTGGAGAGACGCTAGGCAGTTGATAAGGAAGTGTCAGACTTTCCACAAGAAAGCAAACACACACCCGAAGCCGATGCCGACATCTGTCAAACGCTCTCACGTCATAATATAGAAATCTCTTGCATAAGATTTCACTTCCTGATTCTCTGCGAGTTCTTCCCAGGGGTTCCTTGGAAAGGAGACCGAACAGACTGGGCCTGCTTGGTATCATAGTTCAAAGTAGCCCCATATTTTTCTTGTCGTCGGTTCAGACTGCCGTGTATCAAATCGGAATGCAGCCATTGATTTATGAAATCATCCAAACTAAGGGGGCTTCCTGCACGGGCCATTCGACTTTTAATGAGCTGCATAGTCCTTTCCTAAAAAAAGACATCTTTGCTGCATCAATCCTTTGGTGTCGATAGCCCACTCTTGAACAACTCCATTGCATACTCGGACCACGGGGCGTGATGCCCTGACGCATTGCTAGGATTCTGCCTATCCTCTGTAAGTACCAACGAATGGATCGTCAAACATTTGACTTCATGGCGTCAATGAAGTCCTTCCAGGTAATCAAACGGCGTCTTGTCTCAATCAAGGGTCTACCCAGGCAATTCTTTATGTTTTCAATAGCATAATGATGCCATAGCACCTTAGACCTATCCGTCTGTAAACTGTGTTGATTTGCGTCAAAGTATAAGCCTGCATAGGTTAAGAAACCCCCGGAATTTTGTCCACGTCCCCCGTCCAAATCTAAATGAGGCAACTATAGGTGCTCACTATCGGAATCCCAATGTGGGTGGTCCGAACGCTTGATTTTCCAATGAGTAGCCCGGTCCGGATAATGTCTGCACGGTTCCACGTAGGACCTTTGAATGGTTTGTTCCATGACATGGATGCTGTGGGAGGTCTGGCCTTTCAAAAGCTCATATTTCTCCTCAATGCCAGATCTCATGCGCATATTAGCCACCAGTAGTGTAAGCGTGCTTGTTTGCGAGCATCTGGGCCTTTCCAGCCCCGGCGGACTCCACCGCTATTTTGGGCTTGACTAACTGTTACGATACTGGTGTTATGGCAGGATCCAATGGGCAGGGGCTAATACACAAACACAAGGAGGCACAGGAGTCCCATTTATCTGGAACAGAAGGAGAGAAGGGCCAAGGAACCAAGGTGAGGATAGCAGGAGACTGACGAGCGGTAAGCAGTTCACCGAGGTTTGCAGGGTGGACTGCGAGGAGAGGAACAAACAGGAAGGTGAGTTCCCTAGCGATAGACTTGTAAGCTGAGCAGGAGCTAGGACACAATACTCAAGCAGGAAGTAACAGCTTGAGGAGTTTATTATAGGACCTGGGACAGGTAACAAGATGGCAATCCAGCTGAGACAAACATCCACCATCTTGACTGAGGGCAAACTTAAGGGCAAACACAGTAGCATGATCCACTGTGCTAGCAATGAGCATCCTGACCAGTAAGCTGTCAATCAGAATAGGCCGACAGTGACTCCAATTAAGCTATTGAAGGTATGGACCAATCAAAATTCAAAGGCGTGGACAGTTCAAAATACAGTAAAAAGCAGAAAAGAGCAGAATGGCTGAGCCATGCGGCAGATATGAATCCACCAATCATATGTAGTGCCGTCTATTTTGAGTGGAGAAAAGAAGAAGGGCGGCGATAGAAGGGCGCCCTAAAAGTTATTACGGTCTATAGGAAAATATTCTAGTAACTGTTATTGGTTGGGTACGAATTGCAATGATATAAATTTTATATAGATTTTTTAATGATTTTTATTAATTTTACACATAGAATTAGGTCTATAAGAAATTGCGTTTTTATGTTTGTCCTAATCTGACAGCCCTAGACTTTTTTATTTCTGTGCACGGAGCTGATTAATGGGCTTGTATTTTGGAGATGAGTAGAAGTTTTTTATTACTACCATTATGGGTGCATATGACACTTTGATCACTTTTTTATTAGGTTTTTTGTGAGGCATTTTGAAACAAAATACAGCATTCCCCGAGTGATTTTTATTTTTTATTTTTTTAGCAGGCGGTCATCCGTGTGGTAATATATGACATGCTAGTTTTAACTCAGCAGTTTGATACGTTACAACAATACCCAATATGGAGAATTTTTTTTAGGTTTACCTGCTTATATACACAATAATAAACACTTCTATTAAAAAAGGAAAACACTTTTTTTGCATCGCCTTTGTCTGGAGCCATAACTTTTTTATTTTTTCGTTGTACGGAGCTGTGTGGGTCTTGCTTTTTGGGGGATGAGTTGACTTTTTTATTGAAATCTTTTTTTAAGGGGACAAAATTTTTTAAACCCTTTTTTTAAATCCATTTTTTGGAAGGAAGGGGGGAAAAAAAAATTAAAGGGAAATTCCTAGTAGTGTTTTTTTTTTTTAAAACAGCGTCTAAGCGCAGTATCCGTGACGATTTTGGGTTTAAATTTCTCGGGGTAAAATTACGGATTACGGCGATACTCAAAAAATTATTTTTTTTTTTTTGGGAAGCGCAAAAAAAAAAAAGTTTTTTAAATTGTGAAAAAAAATATTTTGTTTGCTGTCTTCTGACCCCCAAAACTTTTTTTATTTTTCCGTATACAGAGTGTGTAAGGCCCTTTTTTTTGGGGGTCGAACGGACTTTTTAATTGGTACAAAATTTGGGAGTTTTTATGAGTTTTTGATGGTTTTTTTTCCCAAATTTATGGCTGCTGGATAAAAAAAAACGAAATTCTGTAAATTTTTTTTTTATTTTTTTTTTTTCGGTTTCACCATGGGGGTTTAAATTTAAAATTTTACGATTTATAGGGCGGGTTTTGTTACGCAGCGTCGAAAAACCAAATAGGGGCCACTTTTTTTATTTTTTTCTTTTTGGGGGCGAGGGGGCATTTGAAAAGGGGAAAAGGGGCGGTGTATCGGTTTTTGTTTTTTTTTTTTGTGTTTGTGTTTTTTTTTTTTCCCACTTTTAAAATTTATTTTTTTTTTTTTTTTTTTTTTTTTTCAAACGCAATCATCAGAAAATATTTCTGTTACTGGTCCCAGGGAACAACGCCTGTCACCTTTGCCCCAATGCTTTGCGGGCTTTGGTGACGTCACAGAGGGCCCCCGGGAAGTCCCGTTCACTTGGGGGCCCACACAGGAGACCCCGCGGGGCCGCACTGTAGTGCGGAAAGCCACAGGACCCGGGGGAGGGCCCCCTCCTCCTACCTGCGCTTCATTTTGCAACCATGACATTTTGCGTTAGAAAGGTTAATAAACCCCGCGCCGGTGCTCCACCCCGGCCGCGGGGAAAAACGGCATGGGGCCCAGCGGTAATTTACCACTGGCCCCATGCCCGCGATCGTGCGGCTCGCCCCCCCCGGTTTCGCCGGGACGAATGCATAGTCCTATGTGGGAAAAGGGGGTTAAAGGGAGGTAAAAGACCCCCAAATTTGGGTTACTTTCGGGACCCTTTTCGAAACCTTTATACATCCGGGTTTCTGCGAGTGGGAAAAACCTGACCCACAACCAGGCTCGGGGCATCATCGTCTTTGCGGGGGAAGGGAGTATCTATTAGGGATGGGGGGACCAGGGGCTCCCCCTTGGGGTTCAGTGTTGAAAACCCGATTCACTCTGAGAAAGAAATAAATGGCCGCCAAAAATGGGGGGAGAATCAAAGAGATTTGCAATGCATCACCGGCCAGGTACCAGCCCGGTACCCCTGCTATTCACCCCAGCACACAAAACCAAAAGAGTAAAACGGTTACAAAAAAATCTGCCGAACACTTGGGTGCCTCTCACCCCCCCTTAAACATGAAATAAAAAAAGGGGTATTAAAAGTTTAAATCATCCCCCTTTTTCCCAAATTTTAAAAATAGAAGAAAAAAAAAGTAAAATAAATTACACGTGTTTTGGAAATTTTCCCGCGTCGGGGTAAACGTCCAATCTAAATAAAATAAAACTTATAAAAATAATATAAAATATAACTATTTTTTTAAAGAATTAGAACATAATAAAATCCCTTTTTTTTTTGGGGTTATCAAGGGAAAATTGTTTTCACTTCAAAAACAGAGACATTGTTTCTAGGGTAGAGGGGAAAGCCATAAAACAAAACCCCCACAAACATGGCAAAAGAAAAATTTTTATGCCTTTTTTTTTCATTTTTAAATATACTTTTAAAGAGAACCTGTCACGTAGTTTAGGGCCCCCCTTGCTGAGGGCAGAACAATTGGTTGCCCCAGACATGCTTTTCCAGTGCGGTGTCCCTTTTTCTGTAAGATGCGGGAGTTTTCGGGATTTAATGCTAAAATTTTCTGCATTTTTGAGCCAAAGAGTCACTCGAAAGCCCAGTTTTTTAAAACCCCCTTCGGAAATCGGAGGCTCCCCCCGCCCACCTCAACGAAAAACCCTTTTTATTTTTGAATGGGTTTAGAAACTTTGTGAAAAACTTTCCCAGGGGGCGAGCTAGCCTTTGGTGGGGGGAAGCTAACCCCTGCTCATGAATAAGATTTGAGGGGTAAATGTCAAAAAACTGCAGCATTTTCCCCGAATAAGGGAAAACAGCGCTGGAAACAGCAGGTTAAAAACTGGGTTTGGCTGCCCTCAGCAAGAGGGGTTTAACCCAAAGTGACGGGTTTCCCTTTTTAAACCCCCCGGGCAAGGGCCCCCCTTTAAAAAAATACATCTTTTTCCTAAAGAAAAAAAAACCCTCTTTTGTTTATTTTGAGGGAAAAAAAAAAAAATTTTAAGGGCCCTTTTTGAAGGTGGGAAAGGGAAAAAAAAATAAAAGAGACATTTTATTAGGGCCACTTGTGGGAAAGGGGTTAATTGCCAATTTTTTTTCTTGGTTGGTAAACCAAAACGGATGAAAAACCTTTAAACCTTTTGCTAAAAACAACAGCTTCCTTTGATGAGTAGGAATGTTTTTCTTTAGTCCTCAGTTATTAAATTTTCAAGGAATAATGTGGAGAAAACTTGGTTGTGTTAAAGCCTTGGGGCCTGTAGAGTTGTAGTGACCCTACCAATAATCTATAGAAAAGAAACCCTAAAGATGAATGGGAAAAGATGAGTTTTATCTTGAGTATCCGTAACTGTAAGTTTGAAAGTTGTAAGCCGGGATGCCTGTTTTTTTGGGGGGAAGACAGTTTTACCTTGAGAAAATCATGAGAAATTCCCTACCCCCTTTAGTAAGCACCAGGCTAATTGAAACCTATTGAGCTATTGACCATAACAAGTAAAAATTTTCAAATTGGGAAACTTTTTTCTTTTTCTAAAATTTTCCTTAAAAGTTTTAGGAAAAGTGGGCGGTTAAAGGGGGGAATTTGTGGGTTTACCCCAAAGAAGACCCCCAAACCATGCCAAAAAACAACCCCTAACGAAACCCCCGGTAGTCACCAGATCCCGCTGCAAGGCAGATTGCACTCGGCTGGGGGGGGGCTTCCCCGGGGCGTAACCCGACGTACTGCTCAAAGGTAACAGGCGATTTGCCCAAAATTTGTACCCGGGAACAAGCAGAGTTTGTTTCCCGTTTATGAGCAAAAGAAAAAAAATCCCCGGGAAAAAAAAAAACCCCCCCCCCCCCCAAACCCCGCAGGGAAACCCCCGAGACAACGGGCCCCCGAGCGGCCCAACAGTTTTCAGGGCCCTGCAAGGGGCCCCCCACACTTTTTTTGGGCCCCAAAAAGGGCCCCCCAAATTTCAGGGCCCCAAGAGGCCCCACAGGGGCCCCCCCACATTTTGGGGGACCACACATTTCCTTTGGCCCCTTTTAGAGGGCCCCCCAAAGGGGGGCCAAAAAAAAACACCTCTGGGTTTCCCCCCCAAAAGGGGCCCCCCCAAAAAGGGGCCCCAAACAATTTTTACCCTGCAAAAAGGTTCCCCCATGTCTCAGGGCCCCAAAAAAGGGGCCCCAAACACCCAGGACCCCTTTAAGAGGCCCCCTACATCTCGGGGGCCCCCAAAAAAACAGGAAATTTAAAGGGGCCCCCGGTTGGGGGGAAAGGGCGCAGCCCCCCCTTTTAATTACAACTAAATACGTTTACATACAGAAAAAACCTTCACTCCTGTTCTTTGCTTAAGAATTACCCCTTCTTCACGCCCCCTGTTAAACCGGGGCAGAAAACCCCCCTCTTTTTTGTGTGCAGGGCTTTTTCTGGCAACGGGTGGGAAATTTTGGGCAATTTTAAAAACATGGTCTCATAGCATCCCCCCCCACCTGGTTTTTCTTTGTAACATAAATTTGTTGGGGACTGACTTGGACGGGGCCCCTTTCCCCCCAAAGCGCGGGCCCTTCCTTGTTCCTCCCATAACGCAAGCAGTGATTATATTGTGGGACGGCTGTCTGTGAAACAAATGGGCAAGCTTGCAGCGGGCCCCCTTGTTTCGAAATTCCTCCCCCGTCCCCTTTAACCCGGGAGTAGCACCAGACTGCTTTATGGATGGGGCGGCGGGTAAGGGGAATGTGGACCCTTTTGCTAACAAATTTTCAATTTTCAAACTTTGCAGCATAATTTTTTTCAATTTTACCTTTGTGGTGACTAGAGATGGGCGAATTTCCAAAAATTCATTCGGGCCCCCTTGCCCCAAATTTTTCCCACAAAAAAACGTTTCGTTCCCAAATTATTTTGGCACGAAACGCGTTTAAAAGCAGTATTTCCCCGGCCACAGAGCCTGCAGGGGCTGTAAAAACGTTGTGCCATGGGTTAAATATGAGAGGGGGTTGGGTTTTGGGCTTTCATACAATGTTTTTGTTTTTTGTATACATGAAAATACGCCCCGCCTTTTTGAATCGCTTCAAAAAAAAAATTCCTGGGCACTTAAGAGGGCCCCAAAAATGACCAAAAAACTGAAGCGGGAAATTTTAGCCTGATAAAAAATCATGCCCCCCCGCAAAAGCCCGGAAAAAAACAAGCTGAGGGCTCAGGGGGCAACATTGGGGACCCGAGTGTGGAGGTTTTTACGGGGGGGAAACCACAGCAGCCCTGAGGTCAGGCAGAGGCAAAAAAGACAATTTTGGAGGGGGGGAAAAAAGGAGAAAGCCCCAGAATGGGACAATGACTGAGAGCGGAGGTCACGGGGGGCAGCAGCCCTAGGTCAGGGGAGTGGCACAATGACCTTTGGAGGTGGCAAAACAGGGGGAAGCCACAGAGTGGCACAATGAAGAGAGGGATTTACGGCGGCAGCAGCATGAGGGTCAGGCAGTGGGAAAAATGGGCACAGTGTGGAGGAAAACGGCGCAGCATGAAAGGGCAGACAAGGGGGAATGACAAGTGTGGAACAAAGGCAGCAGCCACAAACAGCAGCATGAGGTCAACAGTGGCACAATGACATTCAGGAGGGGGAAAAAAAAGGAGTAGGCCCCAGAGTGGCCAAAAATGACAGAAAATTTTTAGGGGGACGGCGGGGAGGGGGCAACAGTGAGGTCAGAGAGTGGCACAATGACACAGTGTGGAGGGGGGACCGCAGCAAACCCCAGCACAGCAAAGGGGGTCCTAGAGTGGGGACCAAAGACGAGGGGTTGAGGTTTTGGGGGGCATTTCCGTCCCTGGTAAAAAATGGTGGTAGACAGATGGGAGAAACTGTTTGCAGAAAGTGTGGCATCAGGCTTTTCCCCCCCAGGCCACCCATTGGGGACGCGCATGTGTTGATGCAGGGCCCTGGTGCCCAAAATTTTTGCTCCCCGGCCACGCTTCACTTTCCCGCCCACAGATTCTACAAAACCCAAAATTTCGGCCCTCCGGGGTCTTTGCCAAAAAAACTGCCACCCCGCCGAGGGACTGATTTTAAACCCCCAACGCTCCCCCACTGGGGGACTACTGCCGCCGTGCCTCGCTGAGCCCCCGGGCCGCTATTTCTTGGACCCGCGAAAAGGGGTTTCTACCCCCTGGGGCCCCTTGGCTCCCACCCCCAAAATGCGCAAAACCCCTGCTGACCCCGGGCAAACAACCCAATTCGGTGCCCACTGCCTACCGCAAGCTGACGCCCCTCTTTTTCCTGCGATGAGAAGGGCCCCCGCTTCAAACCCGGGTCCCCAAAATCGGGGGGGGGACATCATCATCTATTTTTTTGTTTTTATTTTCACCCGCGTCCTTTAACCCCCGGTCCCTTTGGGATTTCCGAGGCTGACCTCTCACAAAAATGGGAATCCCATGCCACTCTTCCCATCTATACTTTGCTGCCCCCCTTTCAAAAAAGCAGGGGTTTTTGGCCCCATTTTTTCGTGCCAAAAATAGCTCCTGACTGCCCTCCCCCAAATTGTTCATCCTTGCTATATAGTGGGGCTGAGCCCAACCACATAGTAGATCTCTGGCTGAGGGGGAAACCCGGGTGGGATAGAGGCGGCTGAGGACAGGTGAGGGCCCTGACCCCTTTCCCCCCCCTTTCCAACAAGTGTTTGCTGAGGTTCCCCCCGACTCTTGGTGGGGTTGGCGATGTCATCTGGGGGGGGAAAAGGAGGACCCAGTCAACCCCAAACAGGGAACCCCCTTTGGGGTTTCTGAAAAAAACAAACGGCCCCTGATTCGCGGCGTTGGGGGCCCCCCACCGAATGACCCCCGCTGCAAATTTCCCCTTGCTGTGCTGCGACCGGGGGCCCTTTTCCCGGGGAAAGTTTGTGCCAAATTTCCAAAATTTTTTCAGGGGGAAGAGGGCCCGCCACCCTCGTGTCTGACATACTGTTTGTTCTAAAAAGTTTCAGATACTGTTTGATGAAGATATCTGCAAAATTTATAAATATATACCCTTTTTTTTGACTAACAAATGAACCCGTAACAAGTTGGGGAAAAATTGGGTTAAATTGCCCCACAAATTTCCCCGGAAAAAAGTACTTGTATGTGTCGTTTAAAAACCCTGTTGTTTTTACTAAATGTAAAAGACAAACAGGCTTAATTAACCTTCGGGCCTGAATTATGCTACGGAAAAAAAAGTAAATAAATTTTGGGGGTGAAAAAAAACGGTTTATTTTTGTCACCCCAAACGAAAAACAATGCTTTAAATTTAAACCCCCGTATGTTTAAAAAACGCTAAAAGAATTTTAGCCACCACAAACTAGTAGCTTTGTTTGCGTGTTACAAAGCGGGTTTCTACCCACACAAAAAAGAGATAAAAAATTTTAAATTTAAACCCTTTTCTTGTTAATTAGGCTACAGGGAAAAAAGATAAAATTTTTGGGGGGTGGAAAAAAGAAAGGGTTTAATTTAACAACGCTTAAAATTAAAACCCCGGATTTAAAATTTCGCCCAAAAAAATTGACAGACAAAAAATGAAGTGGTATTTGTTTGAAAAAAAAGCCCGTTTCCCTTTTAAAAAATACAAAAAGGAAATGGGTTAGACCCCCCCTTTGGAATTAATTTTGGATTGGGGAATTAAATTTTGCAGCTTTCAGTGGAAAGCAAAACCCGGATTTCAGATAAAACCAAACCCCCAAAAAAACAGAAATAGAACGTTTAAAAGAAGCAGTTTTCTGAGGGCAAGCGAACACCCCCCTTTTATTTAAAAATCAGTTCTTCAGTAACAATCAGCCGCGGCAGCACCTTCCCTGATCAGTACAATGAGAGGAGTGTGAGCTCCCGGCGTCGCGCCCGGATTTATATAGTGCGGTGACGTCACAGAATCCCGCCGGTCTCTGATGGCTTCATCTCTGCACATGTCATGTAGGCTATGCCCTTCTTCCTCCCAGAGTTCTTTGCCCCATGTAGCGCCATGTGCTCGCAGCTATTTTATCAATCAAAAGTACACTTCGTTCACCCGAAGTACCCCAAACTTCGACTTCGTTCAGAACCGAAGTTTTCCTGAAATTCTAAACGAATTCCACTTCGTTAGAATCGATTCGCCCATCTCTAGTGGTGACCTCACCTGTACTGGGAAATTGCATGTGCATTATATCTACAGGTGACATCATTCCATGTTTTTCCTGTACCTTGATGTCATAGTATACAGATGTAGCAAAGATAAACTTGACCAAAAATGCACCATAATATCATGGCATGAACAGTTATCTCAACTTTTTTAATGGCTTTTATTGTGGTCTAAAAATGGATAACACAAAAAATGTCATACCACCATCAGGTTAAACTCTGCTACATCTGTTTATGACTTTGTATGCGCTATTCCAGGGCTAAAACATAATAGTATCGAATATTCCTGTATTCAGGGCAAGGACAAGTCATTTTGGTGCCCTAGGCAAAAAGGACAAATAGCACCCCTCCCAAATGCCTGGTCCTGAGCTGACACATGGGGCGACATGTATGAACAGGCTTTTCGCCTGTTTTCTGGCGTAACCTGCGCCTCATCGGCCCGAATCCCCTGTCGAACGCAGGGATGCGGTGTTAGGCGCAGTGTTCGCCACTTTCAGCTGCACCCCGCATAAAGGGGGCGGGCAAGGGGCGGGGTGGGGCGCGGTTGCTTTTCCGGGGGGGGACGGGGCCGCTCGAAAACCCGAGGCATGTACTTGTAGTGGGGCAAAGTGGGGCGAAATGCAGCCTCAGCACCCCCGAAGTCAACCCTGGGATTTGGTCAAAATGCCCGGGGGAGGCGAAGTGAAGCGAGAAGGGAACAAAAGGGGAAAAACATAGAAGACGCAAAAGAAATCTGGGCCCTTCACTCCGTGGGGCAGGAGTATGATTCCAAAAAAATCGCCTTTTAAAGGCGAAAACATTCTCAGAAAAAAAGCTAAAACCCTCAAAAATAAACAATAAAAAAAAAAAAACTTTCCAAAAATCTAGAACGGCGCTATCAGAATTTTAGGATTTTGGGAAATTTTCCGGGAAATACATTTTTCAGATTCTGAAAAAAAATTATTGGCCCATAAACACCCAATCAGTGGGACGCGGGAAACCCTTAAAAACCCTAGGAAATTTTGACCAATAAAAATCAAAGCGGGACAGTAAAAATACAGAAAAAAGGGCAGAAAAGAGCTGATTGGTTGAGCTAGCGGGGTTTGGCTATTCCGGCCAATCAGAGCGCGAGCTACTTTCTCATAGGTTCTAGGGGGAAAAAAGAAATGCAGAGCGACCTGTTTGGTTTGGCAAATTTAAAAGAGGCGGGTTATTTGGCCCAAGGGGAGAGCGACGACGCTCTTAAAAGGTTTTCTAAGCAATCGGGGAATAAAACTGTACATGGCCAAACAAGAAAACACAGAAGTTTACCGATGTTATATAAAATGATAAATAATATGGGGGTAACGAAAAATAAATTTTAAATTTCAATAAAATCATGTTTATTTCTTTATTTTCATTAGCAGGATAATAGTATGGGGGAAACAAAAATAAAGAAAAAACATAAAATTTTAAATTTTTTTTTTTTTTTTTACCCCCATATTTTTGTTCATTTTATATAACATACTTTATTTCCGGCAATTTCCCCCCCCAAACCAAAACCCCCCCCTTAAGGGCCCTTCAAATTTTTGGGAAAATTTTTTATCTAGTATTTTTTAGTTGGTTTGACTCTTTTCAGAAATTTTTTAAGCCCTTTTTTAAAGGCAATTTTTTGACATACTCCCCCACGGACACTTTAATGATTTCTCGCTGTTTTCCACCTGTCTCGAATCGGAAACTGTTAGGCCAGTCCTTTTGGCCTAATCCCGCACTGCCCTCCACACTGGCGAGGGTGCGGCGGGAAATTTTCATATATGTAAGCGTGCCCCCCGCCCCGACATAAATCAGGCGCGGGTTTTTCCGAAAAAGCCGGAAAAGTGCGCCCCGACGCGCGAGAATCTACTGTCGCCCCATGGGTCTACTGCGCAGCCTCCAGCTAGAAAAAATGATAAAAAAACATTTGAACTGATTTTTTGGGGGTTTTTGTTTTTGATGGATTTTTCGTGCGGGATAAATTAATTTCTTTTTTCTATAAATATTATCTTTATTCCCCAAATCTTAGGGTTCTGATTAAATTTTAGGGCTTTGCAAAACAATTTCTTAGAATAAAAACTTTTTTTTTTCATCTTTAAACCCTTTTGAATTTTTGCTTTTGCTGACGAAAAAATTGTACCATTTTTTATTTGTACCTTTTTTGATGCTGTTCTTTTTGATTACCCTTTTTTTACAATTTTTGTGGAAAAGGGAAATGGATAAAAAACTGATTTTTTGGGGCTGGGGATTTTTAAAAAGGCGTTAACCATACAAATAAATAAGGTCATAATACCATTATTTTTTCTGTTTTGCGAGAGGGTTTGGAGTGTTTTTTAAAAATTTTTTAAAAAATTTTTTTAAAATAAAATAAAATTTACTTGCAATTTTTTGTCCCCCTTGAACTTAACACCAGGGGGCCACAATTTTTACATTTGTGTTTTTAGGAAAGGGGACAATTAAAATATTCCTATTTACCCCCTGTTTGATTGTGTTTGTTCGGATGTCTCCTTCCCCGAAACTACCAGATGCCCAGTCTCATTGAAAACAATATCAATACCCCCTCCATACACCTTGCGACCTGACAGGCAGGAGGTGGCACCCTAGGTGGTCACCTACTCTGCCTAACATCATCACGGCCTATCTATATCTGCAAGAATCATGTTGAGACATTATCTTGTACTGTACACATCAATGTGAGCATTATCCGTTGTATTGTGACAATGACTGTGTGCATTATGGCCTGTGCATCAAGGTAAGCAAAGTAATTAAAAAAAAAAATCGCGCATGACATTATTGCTGATGATGTTCATGGCTGGGGTGTAGAACCGTTAAATATTTGCTAATGGGCCTCATGTTTACCTCTTATACTCCTCTTATAGGGCTACAGTATGAAGCCAGTCCAAGGTACTCTCTCATATCCCATTTCTTATAGAGGTTTTATCACGATAATGATTATCTTTTAACATGTAGGTAAAGGAAATGAAGACTATTACCAAATTACATCTGTTTGATTTTTGCTTTGTTTAGGAGATAAAGAAGATTTTATCTACTGCTAGTATACACTAAGTTACTTTGTTCTACGACATCACACGCAGCTCTGCTCGCGCGCGCTCGCTATTTAATTGCTCCAAGCTGCATTCCCATCATGGCATAGACATCAGCCTGCTGAGGCTTGTCCACTACGCATCAGAGTTGTTTACTAGTAGAGAGAAGGACAAATTTTAAGCCTTGGAGCTCGGTAGCCTTGTGCACTACAGTTTATAAATCTCCATCAATCATGACACTGTAACAGGCACATCTAGGAATAGCAGAGCCAATCATTACTTTAGGCCCACACAAATCCTAACAAGGAAATGTAAGTCTGAAGCTGCCTGTGGTTCTGTGAAACTGCATGGTTAGACAACCCCTTTAAGTAAGTCAGACTAATATTCAAGAGTGGTTAAATTAGATTTTATCTACTGCTAGTATACACAAGTTACTCTTGGTTACCGACCACCTCTCTCTGCTTTTTATCTTGTCTAATTGCTCCAAGCTGCCATTCCATCATGGTGAGTCACTCCCTGATGAGGCTTGTCGCTAGCACAGGAGCTTGTTTACCTTAGAGAATGAAAAATTTTAAGCCTTGGAGCTCTGTAGCCTTGTGCACTACCGTCTATAAACCTCCATCAATCATGTCACTGTAACAGGCACATCTAGGAATAGCAGAGTCAATTACTACTTTAGGCCCACACACAGCCTAACCAGGAAATGTAAGTCTGAAGCTGCCTGTGGTTCTGTGAAACTGCATGCGCGCTCGCTACTCTCCCCTTTAAGTAAGTCAGACTAATATTCAAGAGTGGTTAAATTAATCTCTACTAATATAAGATGATTAGCCTTCTAGTGTTGCTTGTCTACAATTTTAAAACCTTTAGAGACATTAACTCTCTCTCTAAAACAGTGTGATATCTTCTACATTATAGCATGAAGCCAGACGTATATTTCTCATTTGGTTAAAATCTAAACACAGAGGTGCACTACGAGTTAGCCGCACTGAATGAAACTGGGGACTGTAGAACTAATTAGCGCCAAGATGAGTTTTATTAAGACAACATTTAAACAGCAAGACTCAATTAGACTTGAAATCCATTTGTGAAGTGAGAAGAACAGTCTCTGCTCATAAAGTACATTACATTCCATGTAGTAAATTGCATGGACAGTCCAGAGTCTTTATTTGTGGAAATAAATCAGGTTAGTTTTTACAGGCCTTCCTGATCTAAATCAGAGTTCTGATAAGATATAATAAGGAAATCTCTGATAGTAGCGCTCGGTTCAGGGGCGAATATTTTCTGTATTTATGTGTTCGGCTATTGCTTCTTACTGTCATAAAGGTAATGATCTCCGAGATGTAAAAGCATCACTTCTGCAAACTCATCTGTTCTTTACTAAAGTTGGAGAGTTAAAAGTTGCTCTCTCGTCAGGTCCTTCTACTTTTCTTTGGTCTCATGTATTAATGTGCCATTAATTAGCCAAAAACTGTTTTATGGGATTTATTAGCAGAGCTCTCGTCATGTGAGTCAGTGACTCTCATTCGTCTCTCTCTCTCTCGCTCTCGCATTTTTAGAAAATTATTGAACCTGATTTACTTAACCATTTATTTCGCTATCACTTACTCTAACCACACCATTTGTTGCCTGCGCTCAGAGAATTTTACACCAATGGACACGTTTAAAAAAAACATTTAAAACCACCCAAATTCCGAAAATACCCAAAATAGCATAGTTACATTAGATATGGTCTAGGCATTGGTGGATACTATGAGATATATGCACTGATATGTTAAACTTAGTGTTTCTTAGATACTGTCCTGTTAGGTTTGATGCTAGTTTGGGTTTAGTACTTCCAGAACCCAAATTTTTCTATTCACATATCCCTATTTACTAATAGCACAGATCTCGCAATAAACCCTAAGTTAGGGGTAGTGTTTTCAGAAGTCTTAAAAGGGTTGTCTCACTACAAGGATGCGCGCCTTATAATGTTAAAGATATTTGCAAAAAACAAGTCACTTTTGCAACATGTGTCCATTAACAGTGTCCCGCTACCTATTCCTAGATACCCCCTTAGTATGGGCTGCATCAGCGCTCGGTCCGCTACAGCTGCTCTCGACATGTTCATTCTCTCCCCCCATCCCCGCCATCCCCCCTCACCCGCCCATCGCCCACCTACCATGCGTCTGCTACTAGCTACCAGCTGGCTCCCTACAAAAGCCTAGTAGAAGCCCAGTAAAACCACGCCCCCCCCCCGACCTATCAAAATCCGACAACCCCACAAGCAACCACGGCACCCTGACCCGTCCCCCTAAGATGAATCAATGTAGTGAGGACAACCCTTTTTTTCGCACTTTTGTTATAAGCGCAAATAACTTATCACACTTCAGTGTTGCTTCAGGGCTCGCGTTGCTCCTGGATTGGCGTCACTTCCTATGTCATCATCTGATCTCACTTATTTTTTACCTATGTTGTGGAAAGCAGAAGGGAAGTTGCGATAGGGAGCCGATGGGGACCCAGAGCAAATATGACGAGGTAAGTTACACACATCTCACCCTTACAAAAACCATCACATAAAAAATCAACTCTCACACGCTCAGCTCTTCTCTCGCACACTTTTGCTGGTTTGGATTACAGATGATATTTGGGCAATTTTTGTCACATTTCGCTTTAGATCTACCTGAAGCAAAATGCTTAAATTTGGATAAGATTTGACATAGATCAAAATGTACTCAAATAGCAGTATGGACAAAACATTGAACTTTACTTCATTATTTATAAATTGAGTGCATAAAAGACATAGTTCTTATGACGAACACCTTGGCAATGAAAAACATATGAAAACGTGGCAGTACTTAGCTGTATAGCTTTTTTTTTTCTCCTCTTTTTTTTTTTTTTTTTTTCTCGCGCGCTCTGCTCCTCCTGTTAACGTAGGTAGAGTAGATCGTCCCCTTAGCCCCCCCACTTGGATAGTAGGAAGCCGATTCATGCTGAGTTGCAGCACCCAGTGCTGCCATGCAATGACGCTCGGACTGGTTTCGGAAGGGCACGCTCCTCCTTTCTCCCAGCATGCGTTGTAAAGGCACGTCATCCTATTTATTCACTGACCACATGATTACACAGGTGTGCATGTCATGTTATCTATCTCACTAAAAACAATATACTATACACATTCACTGTAAAAACAATATAAATATCTCAAGCCTTAGAGGACATGAAAAAGGTATAGGAGCATATTTATATTAGTGCATAAGTTACAAATAGCTCAAGTAGTACCTCACAAAGACTCATGTAACCCTTTGTGCAATAGCGCGTGCTACATTGTTGCAATCCAATACGCCTCCCTCTGGTCTGTACCTAGTTTTATTTTGGCATATATCTGAGATGTTCAATTGTGATTCAGTACGACTCCAATGTTAATCACAGATAATTATGTTGGTATCATTGAAGGTTCGCTATAGTTGTTTCCACCAAATTTTGTGGTTACGTTGAAGCTATCTTTTTTATTTTTAAAATTTCTAATAGCACTTTTATGTTCCCCTACTCGCTGATTCTCACTGGGCTGGGCTGTCTGTCCGATATACTTTGCTACATGGCCTTTTAACATGTAGATTACGTTGTTGTTAGTGCAACTAAAGTATCCTTTACTGTATATCTATCCCTGATGGGATGTTAATTGTTGAACTTTGATATAATAGCGGAACAGTTGTTGCACGTAGACAAGGATGTGTCCCATTAGTTTATTTCCGAAGGATTTTTTGTCTGGAAATTCTGTTAGTGCGCAAAATCAGAGTGTATAAGGCTGTTGCCTATTGTGTTTACCAAGTTTATATATGAACGAGGTTTGTCCCTAAACAAACTTGGGGTCAGATTGGGCAGAAGTAGCAATAATCGAATAATGGCATTTTTTTGATGTTGACTTGCTTATCATACGCTGGACAATGCAAATTAAATCTAGGCTGTTGTTTATTCGTTACTTTCCCTTTAAGAAACTCTTCTCTATTTTTGCTCTGATTTTAAAACCTCTCTGCGCTACAAATTCTTTCGACAATTGTAACCTCTTTATCACGAATTTGTAAACTATTCCCGCGCACTCGCGCGCGCAGCTCTCTCTGCCATGACATGCTCGCAATATCTGAACAAATGCAGCTCACGGCGACCTTATCCATTTGCTTTTTGGTATGAACATAAAATGTTGTAGGAGTATGAAAACTTTGATCGATGGAGAATGTTATCGCTAGATGAGACTGTGGGTTAGGAAACTATAGCATTGTTTGGAATGTATTACTACTTGAGTCCCTAAATAATTTTAACATCACACCAATATTATTCTATTTCAGTCTTCTGAATATTTATGGCTAAATTTAATTCATTGGATGTGAGAATTGAGCTCGTCACCCACAATTTTATTAGTTGTTTCTCACTCCCCGTCCACATTAAGATGACTGTCTATCGACCATAACGCTGCCACATTTATATGTGTTGGAAAATTACCGATGTATGTTCATGATCAATTTCAAAAACCTGATCATGAAAAGATTGGACTGCACTAGCGCGCGACAGGCGAGCCATTAGATAAGCCTAGGATCTCGTAAGAAATATTTATCAGCAGCTCAAATCGAAAATAGTTTTTTAGCAGCAAGTAGAAATCGATTAAGTCATCAAAGGTTATGTGTCTATTGGTTAAAGTTACATCATGCATTAAACTCTTCTCCGCGCTCACGCGCACCTGTCTCGCCCAAATCATAAGGTACGTTTGTATATAGTGACTTAATATCAAGGTGTGCACATGAAGACGTGACGTCATACACTCCACGGTTTGAATTTTTTTGAGCAAATTGGTTAGAACTACCCCCTCCCCCCCCCACCCCTCGGCTAAGCCCCAGAAAGTATATCTCTTTTTTAATATGTTTCTGTAGAAAAACATCTATGTAAACATTCGCACAGTTGCTCGCATCGCGCTCCGCAAATACTACAGTTATGACGTGACATGTGTCGCAGAACTCGATGGGTCTACATGGTGGCGACATCAGGTACTCCTTGCTAGCATGCATATAGTTGGTTTCTCAGTGATGTACCGTGGATAAGATCGCGTGATAGACCCAATAATTAATGTCATAAGAATGTGCGCAGTGACTGATTCCAATAATGAAAATCCCCTCTCTGAAGGTCTGTAGCCCACCCCACTCATACATCCACTACCCCAGCCCCACTCGCTGTATGACAGAACCCGCCCTTTCCCAATAGCTCATCCTCCAACAATCCGTGTAATCAACTAGTGTCATAGCCTACGAAGAGATCCAATTTCACACACACACTATACACATCTGGCCCCCTAGCCGCCGATCCACTACGGCTTACTTCTGCGTCCTTCGTTACACACAACTTCAGCATCTGACCGAGCCCTCGCGTTCGCCACCCAACTGCCCCCCCCTCGCCCTCCCTTTGTTTTCCCCCATAAAATATTCCCCCGGTCCATGAGAACTGTTGCCCTTTATCGGCTTCACCTTCTTTTTTTATGATTAACTCCTTATTTTGGAGGACAACTCATGATGCTGCTCATTGCTCAGGAGGGGATAAGCGTTTATCATGCGACATACGGAGCATTCTTCCATTTTTTAGTAACTTAATTAATGACACTAATGAGAAAATTACTTCCAAGCTAGAGTTCCTGCAACAATGGCATCAATTGACTTTTCTTTACTTAAAAGGCCTTGATAGTCTTGAACCAATTCCACACTATCTTGATTTTCTTTATGAAATAGAACATCTTAGCCTAATGATCGACACAATTTGTGAAAATCACTTGAAATTGAAAAAGATCATTTTGTTTCACAGGAACATATTCAGTCCTTTGTTTAGGAGTTTTGTTTGTTCAGCTTGTCAACGTATGTGTGGAGATATTTATGGCTACGATTACTATACCATCGGAATTCGTTCCACACACAATAAAGTTTGTGCAGCGTTACTATGTCGATGACAGTCTCTTAAGTGTGGACGGGGGAATGAGGAAACAACTAAATGAAATTGTGGGATATGCACTCAATTCTCGCATCCATTGATTAAATTTAGATAAATAATCAGAAGACTGGAATAGAATAGTTTGGATGGTTAAAAATTATTAGGACTCAAGTGAGTAATAAACATCCAAACAATGCTATATTCTAAACCCACTGAACGCAATAACATTTTCTCCATTAGATCAAGTTTTCATACTCTACAAACATTTTGTGGCATACCAAAAAGCAAAGATAGGGGCACGTCGCATCTTGTTCAGTTACTTGTTATGTGATGAGTTTAAAAATGCAGGAATTGGTTAACAAATTCGCTGATATATAGAGGTTTACAATGAGAAAAAATTGGTACAGATAGGTTTAGAAATCAGAGCAAAAAATAGAGAAGAGTTTCTTAAAGGAAAGTAATACGAATAAACATACCAGCCTAGATTAATTTCAATTTTCCACGTATGATAAGCATTCTATAACATCATTAAAGAATATGCCATTAATTCATAATTGGCAGAACACTTGCTCACAATCATGACCCAAGTTTGGACATTGTTTAGGGACAAAACCATTTCATATATAAAGTGGTTAAAACAATAGGCAACAGCCTTATAACCTCAGATTTGCGCCCTCACAGATTTCACAGACAAACAAATCCTTTAGGACTAAACGTATAATGAGGCACATCTTGGCTCTTCTCGTGCAAACAACTGTTCCGCTATTATTAAAGGTTCAACAAGTATAACATCGCTCTATCAGGCTATGACTATACCATTAAAAGGGATACTTTAGTTCTGCACTAGCAACAACGTAATCTACATGTTAAATGCCCATGTAGCAAATGGTATATCGGACAAGACCAGCGCCAGTGAGAATCAGATAGTGAACATAAAAGTGCTATTAGAAATTTTAAAATAAAAAGATAGCTCAGACAGTACCACAAACCATTTGGTGAAACAAACTGTAGCGAAACATTTCAATGAATACCACATAATATCTGTGTTTTACTTGGTGTGTATTGAACAAAAGTGAACATCTCAGAGATTGGCCAAAATAAAAACTAGGTTACTACAGAGGTGAACAGGAGGCGTACGGGATTGAAACAATGGATACATTGCACCAAAGGGGTTAAATGAGTTTCTTTGAGTCTAGTTGCCTATTTGTAACTTATGCACTATTATAAAATATGCTCCTATACCTTTTTCATGTCTCTAGCTTGATATTAAGATGTATTGTTTTTACAGTGATGTTAGTATAGTATTTTAGTATAGATAAACATGACATTGCACACCTGTTGTAATCATGGTCAGTGAATACCCCCCCTACCCCCCCCTCCCCGGAGAGATGAGTTCGTTTACAACGCCATGTTGAGATCCACAGCACCGACCCCCCCAGCGTGCCCGCCGCCGAAAGTCGCGGTCATTGATGGCAGCACTGGGCATGCAACTACAGACTGATGGCTCGCTACTAGTCTCACTATGGGGACTATCACTCCTCACACATACACGCTCTCTCAGAGAAGCACTATACAGCTAAGTACTGCCCACGTTTTCATTTGTTTTTCATTGGCTAAGGTGTTCGTCATAGAACTATGTCTTTTATGCAGCCAATTCTATAAAAATGAAGTAAAGTTCAAAGTTTTGTCCATACAGCCTATGTGTACGTTTTTGATTTAATAATAGGGGAAGTCTAAGCAGTTACTCCTAACAGCGGGACTACAACGTGTGCACTGCGCTAATAAACGGCACTTGTTGCAATTATTGGATAAAGATTTGACATAGACCTGAATACAAAGGAGTACATTAAAGGGGTTGTATCATTACAAAGATCATGTCTCAGATTATGGGGGTCACAGTATAACAAATAAGCACTTTTGTACATTGGGTTGCACTACGTCAGTCACTTGGTTTAGCAGATATGAGCTTTTCTGGTAAATCTGTATTCTTGATTCTGCTGCTGCTGGTCGGGTTAGCCCCTGGCCTGAATCTGCCCCGCCTAGACCCGCCTGCACTTTGATTGGCTGGCTGGACATTTCATTCGCTGTTGGTGATATGCAGCAGACAGGAAACGCCCGACAAGCCCCTGTGCTGTGATTGGCTGCTGCACACTCAGAGGGGAAGGAGGGGGCAGAGATACCACTCAATACATGTCTCATCAGTTCAGCTGTGTGTTTATCTTGCATTATAAGCCAATGCTGAGCCTGAAAGTATGCAGACATGGGTGACAAGAATGCAGAGGCTGTATAGCATGTCCTCTGCAGACACATAAGACAGTGCAAGGGGATGTATAGCCTGTCCATCTGCTAGACACCCTTCTGTTTCCACTGCACCAGTCAGGAAGTGATGATGTCACAGGTCTTGTCACAGACTTCAGTGAGGAGAGACACGCCTCCTGGAGGGGAGACACGCCTGCTGAGAGGAGAGACTCGCCTGGATTTTCAAATTCAATCTCATGAATTAGCTGAAAGTGCATGAACGGTTCAAACGATATAAATATTGATCTATTGCCCTTTTTTCAATGCATGTTATATCTAATTGTGCATTCTGTGCATGGCTGATTATGGGGAAATACAGTTAAATTAACAACAACAAAGGGTTTTGTTCATATAACTAGTATTAAAATCTTAAATTCTTGAATTTATTTAAGGGTTTACTTAAAATCTTTAGGATTTAACCCCTTAAACTCCCCACCCAAATTTCCCTGCTTTTAACATTTAGAAGCAGGGGTATTTGGGGCCGTGGCACCCAAATAAAACATTGAAATGCTGCGTGGGCCGTAACTCCTTCCCTGCACCCCCACAATCGTCACAGGGGTGACCTTTAGGGGTGAAAGGGGATGGAGTATTATATAAATTACAGATTAATTGGGCTACATGGGACCAACGTTGTTATTTTTTTTTTTAATAAATGGACAAAATCCTGGTGTGGGACAGTTTTTATTTAAACTATTTTTTTTTCCAGTGCAGCAAGGGAGAATCTGACAGACTTCTTTATCACGTTGTGGTTATGTCGCTAGCGTTTTTTTGTCACCAAAGGCTGACACTAAACCCTGTTTTGTTACCTGGTACCCAATGCACCAGGGGAACTGGGAAGAGGGGACCATCTAATGTTGGTCTGTTCTGGGAGGGGCTGCGGGGCTGTTTTTTTTTGTGGGAAATAACCAATATTATGGATCTTCCCATCTAATAAATCAGAATCAGCGCCGATTTTACCTTGACAATTAAAAAATTTTGGGGTAACCCCACACATTTTTTTTTTTTATAACTTATTAAAAATCAAAAATTAACCATTTTTTAAATGACATGGGTCCCCCCATTTTTCATAACCAGAATTTAAAACGACAGCTGTAGCCTGTACATAGGAGGGGAAAGTCCGGGGAATATCAGCCCTTTCCACCCCAAAAACCACCCCAAAGTGGACCACACTTAAATGGCCCGCCATTAACGGTAACCCGCTTTTTCCAGGACCCGGGTGCATTGGGTACGGGGGTAATAGTGTAGGGATTCAACGGGGTTTTGGGGAAAAAAACACCTGGCTAAAAAACCAAGTTCCAGTGAATTAATTTTAAATACACCAACCTGACACCAAAGCCCTCATTGACCATTTTTATTAAAGAAATGACAACCTGGCCCGAATGGGAAAAGAAAAAAACCCTAAAAACCCTTCAGATGGGGTACCCCCCACTTTCCCGGGATGCTGAACAGGGATGGCAGGATATAAATCCCAAATTGGGGGAGGGTTTTGGAAAGGTTTTATATGTTTTCCTTTTTCCCTATTATTTGGGACAACCTTTTACATGGGGGAAATGTCCATCTGCTGGAACGCCCCAGAATAGGCACTATTCCAGCAGTGGTGCCTATTTTGCTCTTTGTTTAGTTTGGACCATTTACACCAGTGAACATACAAGCACAGGGGACACTTTTACTCACAGTAAACTCCTCGACCCCTTTAACATAATACTCAGTTGTGGGGGGAAACTTACAAAACCCATAAAAACTCCTAAAATTGTTATTTTGGTCTGAAACCTGGAGAAAAATATAACCAAAGCTAAAAATTTTTAAAATTTAAAAATAATAGGGGGGACGGGTTTACAATTTTTTCGAGCCTGCCTTTTTTTTTAACAATTTAAACAAGAAGCAAAAATTTTTTCTCAATATCTGTGTCCTAATGCCTTAGAACTCTTTTAACCCAAAAAATTTGTAAAAACTGCAGGGAAGATCCCCTTTAAACTTTTGTTAAAAAAGTTTTCCACATATTTGGGGCCTTCAAAAAAGATGACCTATATCTATTGTATTCAAAAATAGACAGGAATCACCAAAAATTGAACCAAATTAAGCGACCTTGTGCAACGTTGTGGCTTTAATGTAAAAGTAGTTTGATCAACTGTTTTAGAAAAGTTAAGTTCCTAAATTCTTTAATTTTTAAAAAATCCAACCAAAACATTTTACTGTTCGTTTCGAGAAAAGGGGTTTTAGTTTAATGACCGCCATTTTCAGTTTTTGTTTTTCCAGAGTTTTTCTGCACTTTGGGGGCCATCCAATCACCTTTCTGCACTTTTGCCCCCACCAATCAGTGGAGCAAGGGGGTGTCAAAAACAATCATGCTAGGTGTGAGCCTCTTGGCTGCAAAAAATAATACCATTTTTATTTGACTTATTGCCTTGTAAAAGCCTTTTTACTCACTCTCACTGTACAGACTGCTCTTGTTAGTTAGATAGCATTTCCTCGCCATAGCACAATAGTTAGGGATTTTGGGTATTGGGGCTGCACTTTCCCCAACGAAGCGTTTTTTACGGGGCCCCCGGGGACCCCCCCGGGTGGCTCGGATCCCCTTATCGCCTTCCCCCTGTTCCGTCCCGGGAAATTTTAAAGGGACAGCTCGGGGTGTTTGGGTCCCCCTGGTACTGACTATTTAAGCTCTGCCCCCTTCCTGGGCACACGGGAAATCGATATGCCCTGTCCCCTGGAGGACGTTCCAGGAGTTTGTTTTGTTTAACGTTTACCGCCCCTCTGCCTCCGCCCCTTTGCCACAAACCTTAGCGCCTGTCCTGCCCCTTTGCTGTCCCCGGCTACGAACCATTGCCCCTGCACTGCCCTTTCTCCCTGCCCCCAATACAGCCTGTTTCAGGGATTCTGTCCCGCCAACACCCCGGCTGCCAGCGCAAGCAAATCACGTCAGGGTAAGACCTGGTACTAACGCCCAGCAATCCATCCCCTTTTGCGGCGGGCTTGGTGAAAAACTGGACCTACTTAACTCCGCTCCCCGGCGTGGCTTTGCCATCGCTTGTGGGGTCCAGAGGATCCTCCCCTCCGTTACAAATGTTATTTGGTGACATTTTGGGGAGGGGTCAAATAACGCCCAAATCTCAAATTTCAAGGATATATATTTATACAGAGTGCTTTAATTTGCTAAAAGTCTCAGTGCCCAAAAGTTCAGGGATACAGGGCCCCATAGAGTGCTACCCCCTCACCTCCTATAGCTACGCCCCTGCTTGCAAGCGTCCTCATCTTTTCAGGTTTTGCCATTGGGAATAAAGTATTTTTGCCTCTCAATTTTTTTCGTGATCTTTGAGCCAAAAGTTTCTTCTCTAAGTTGTTCCATGTATCTAGTTACTGTTATGGATGGTAATTCCAGCTTCTCCTCACCTGTATAGGTATAAAAATTAACTAGAACATCTTCTCCCATTGACTTTAATGGAGTTCGAGTTAAAGTTCTAATTCGAATAGAACCTCAAACCGCACTCACTAAAGTTCAAGGTTCTAATCGAATTAGAACTTTTTACTGCTTGCTCATCTCTAGTAAAAAGCAAATTTTCCAAAACAAAAAATACAGTGGCACCAAAACCCTTACAGACATTGAATTTATGGAACACTTTAAACTGCATTACTGCTATCGTTTCTAACTGTATAAAATGTAGGTCTTTAGTGCATATTTTGATCAAATTGTGTGTTCAGTTTCAACATCAATGTAGCTACACTTCTCTTTAAATTCACCTCTCTTTGAGGCCAAAGTTACCATACATTCAGGGCAACAAGCTCTATTCACACTGATCAAAAGAATCTCAGGGAGAAGTGCACTGCTTGAACCAGTGTCTGTTTAATTTGTGTAAGGATGTGCTGGTTAATTTTGCCTCTTTTCCATTATGCATTTGTAAGAGTGGCTGCCTCCATCTTGGCCAGACATTCCACCTGAGGACCTTATAATCAGTGCGAATGGAGCCTGTATGATGGCTTTGGTCTCAAAGAAAGGGGAATATATAGACAGAGACCCACCTGATGAAGTTTCCTTGATGTCGTAGGAGAACATACAATATCAGCTCAGAATGTGCACTAAAAACCTTCATATGTATACTTTGTGATAAAACTGAATATGTCATAGGAAATCTGGTCTAGACAAACAGGTTTTCTTTTGGTGGGTTTCACTGTACACAGTTTTCTTAAAGGGGATGTATCGCTTCCTTAGTTCGGCTGATTCACACCGCTCTCAGCTTCTCAACTCTGGAAATGCAGGGTCGTTTCTTCCCCTCCCAGCTGGGTGACATCATCCCCCCCTTCACTGTGCATGCTGGCTCCCGAGACTCCACCCCTCTCCTCTCTGAGTCCACATGTCACTGTGTCTCTCCTTGCAGTCTTATTTTGTAAGAGCTGTATACATACCTCAGGCTGCATTCAATCTAGACTGAGCAACTGAACTTTTCTCCTGTCACAGCTGGAGATGCTCTATGAACGGCACAGATCTCGCTTCTATGCAGGAGAGTTAGGCACCGGGACAAAAACTGTTATGTTTTCTCATTGTAGAATCTGTTGCAGTCTGTTTCTGCTGGGTGTGGAGAGAGAAAATGCTACGTCCCCTAACTCTGAGTCAGGCAGGGATCGACACAAATTGTGCTATTTCCTGATGGTGTAAGCCCTTCAGTGTAATTCTGTTTCTTCTGCCTGTATAAAGTGAAAATGTGACGGCCCTTACTCTGAGTGAGAGCACACAGCTCCGTGAATTCGACCGGGGGCTGTACAGAATGTAAATGAGCTCTCAGCTAGTGAATGCAAGGAGGAGGGATCCGGAGGGATTCGACCAGCACTGGATATCAGTGTAAACAAAAACACAAGATAAGGAATACTGTGAATACAAGACAGCTTTGCTAATGACATCCAATTGCAAAGTTGCTTGTTTTCAATGTCCCCTTATTCTGAAGACCATTTAATGAAATGATAAAACCCCTTTAAAGAAACAAACCATACTCATCATGCTGTTGTCCCTCCTAGATTATCCTAAATTTAGCAATATTTTTGGGCATTGAGATCGTGCAACCAAGATTGTCCAATGCCTATTTCTTCTGTCTATGATTGTTTTTGCAGTGGAAGTTGTCAACAACATTTTGGGACTATAAACTCAATTATGCTTAAAGCGAATTCCCATGTAAAGCTCATGCTCCCCATCATATACATGTAGCTAAACCTCTAAAAACCAAGCACTCTGGAAGCTCACATTTTTAGGACACAAATTGGGCTTTATTGTCATAATAGGTTGGTACCCTTTAATTTTTAAGTTCTGCATGTGGAAATATGGGAATTATGGACAAAAATGCAAATGTATCTTTTAGAAAACAACATGGTCAGAGACACCCTACCAGGCACTTCTACCTTAAATTTACAAGGCAGTTTGGTCATGTTACACAAGTCTTGCATTTAGGGATGGATAAACCAGGCAACTGACACACACTCAAAGGTGTATCAACATCATTGAGGATCTTATGTTTATGAGTGGGTGGGGGGGGGACATATTTCAGGGTAAATTTATATGGTTGCCAGTGCTAAAAATTATTTGGTAGATGAGGGCATATATCGGTTTCCTACGTAACATGCAATTAAAAACTGGTATCTTGTACATACAGTGGGTACAGAAAGCATTCAGACCCCTTTGGTAAGATCCAAAAAGTTCATTCTTTTGCTCATTAATGTACACTCTGCTCCCCATCATCTTGAAAGGAAAAAAACAGAAATGTAGATATTTTTGCAAATGTATTAAACAAGAAAAACTGAAATATCACATGGTCATAAGTATTCAAACCCTTTGCTGTGATACTCATATTTAACTCAAGTGCTGTCCATTTCCTTCTGATTCTTCTTGATATGGTTCTTCTCCTTCATTGGAGTCCAGCTGTGTTAAATTAAACTGATTGATCTTGATTAGGAAACGCACACAGCTGTCTATACACAGCTCACAGTGCATGTCAGAGCACATGAGAATTATGAGGTCTAAGGAACTGCTCAAGATGCTCACAGACAGAACTGTGGCAAAACACAGATCTGGCCAAGGTTACAAAAGAATTTCTGCAGCACACAAGGTTCCTAAGAGCACAGTGGCCTGCATGATCCTTAAATAGAAGAAGTTCGGGATGACCACAACTCTACCTTGACCTGGCCATCCTGGAGAAGAGGCTTGGTGAGGTAGGTAAGGAAGAACACCAAGATCACTGTGGCTGAGCTCCAGAGATGCAGTAGGGAGATGGGAGAAAGTTCCACAAAGTCAACTATCACTGCAGCCTCCACCAGTCGGTGCTTTATGGCAGAGTGCGGCCGACGGAAGCCTCTCCTCAGTGCAAGGCATATGAAAGCTGCATACAGTTTGCAAAAAAACACATAAAGGATCTCAGACTATGAGAAATAAGATTCTCTGGTCTGAGGAGACAAAGATTGAACTTTTTGGTGTTAATTGTAAGCGGTATGTATGGAGAAAACCAGGCACTGCTCATCACCTGCCCAATACAATTCCAATAGTGAAACATGGTGGTGGCAGCATCATGCTATGGGGGTGTTTTTCAGCTGCAGGGACAGGATGACTGGTTGCAATTGAAGGAAAGATGAATGCGGCCAAGTACAGAGATATCCTGGATGAAAACCTCTTCCAGACGCTCTGGACCTCAGACTGGGCTGAAGGTTCTTCTCCCAACAAGACAATGAACCTAAGCACACAGCTAAAATAACAAAGCAGTGGCTTCAGAACAACTCTGTGACCATTCTGACTGGCCCAGCCAGAGCCCTGACCTAAACCCAATTGAGCATCTCTGGAGAGACTTGAAAATGGCTGTCCACCAATGTTCACCATCCAACCTGAGGGAACTGGAGAGGATCTGCAAGGAAGAATGGCGGAGGATCCCCAAATCCAGGTGTGAAAAACTTGTTGCATCATTCCCAAGAAGACTCATGGCTGTACCAGCTCAAAAGTTGTTTCTACTCAATACTGTGCAAAGGGTCTGAATACTTAAGACCATGTGACATTTCAGTTTTTCTTGTTTAATGAATTTGCAAAAATATCTACATTTCTGTGTTTTTCTTTCAAGATGGGGAGAGGGGCAGAGTGTACATTAATGAGCTGAACTTTTTGGATCTTACCAAATGGCTGCAATGAAACAAAGAGTGAAACATTTAAAGGGGTCTGAATACTTTCCGTACCCACTGTACTAAGCACCATGTGGCCACAGTGGTCATACAAAGTGATTGCTCCTGTGTTAGCTTCCAGTAGAGATGCCAGCTCCTTCTATATAAGCTTCTTTACGGCCCCACAATTCTTCAGTACGTTACTACAGAACTGCAATTTATTGAGGGTCATTTTACTTTCTTCTATTGAAGTGATTGAAAATTAGATTTGTGGGTTCAGCAAGTTGGCTGTGCAATTTAAGGATGAGTTATAAGCAGTTCTTATAGTAACCATAAACACAACATAAACCTAATACAGGCCATGGGCTGTATAGTTACATTAGCATGGCAGTAATGTATTCCGCCATCTGAAATATTTGCTTTATCTTGAGTTCACAGATGTAGCAAGTAGCTATAAAACATAAATGAGAAACTGAAACATTTAAGTAAAACTGTCAGGCAAGTGTGAGAATGTTGAGTCAACACATATGCCACCCTATGCTTATAACAAAGATGTCAGATGTTATCATTTGTGGGCACCTTTGCTTCAATTTCCTATTACTGCAAAGATGTTTTTAGTAGTGTAAAGAGCAAAAAGCGTAAGAAATAACATTAACAAGGGGGTGTAATCTGCTGGGCTTGCAATTTGTTGGTATAGCTATGGAAAATGACAAACTTTTGTGATCCACCCTCACAGTCTAGCTGTAACGGTGAAAATCCTCTGGGTCACTGTGAGCAATGGAGTAGATGCAGACCACACCAGGGTGTGGAGTCTAAGGGCGCGTTTACACAGCATAGGACAAATACCGGCCGTTTGTCCTGTTTAGCGCCCGTCCCCACGGCCACGGGGGGGATGCTTTTCTCCGCGATGAGCGGAGAAGAGCCCTCCCCCCTCCCATTGAGAAGCACAGATTCTGTCCGGTTTTCGGACGGAAGATGGTGCTTGCTCAATGTTTTGCCGCCGGACCGCCGCCGGCAATACTGCCGGGCGGAAAACCCATGCAGTGCGGACTGCTGCACGGGTTTTCCATAGAGCACAATTGTGCTCATTTTCGGTCGGTTTTTAGGCGGTCTGAAAAAACGCAAACCCGCTGAAAAACCGTTTGAAACCCCGTGCCGTGGGGATATGCCCTAAGGAGCCCCTGGTCCTCATCGGAGCCCGCCGCAAGGCCGGGAGGGCTTAGCTGTGGGGAATCCCAAGGTCGCTACCCCTGGCGTGGTTACTCACGGTGACAGCCAAAGTGCTGGACAGAGGACTGTGGGAATAGGCAGAGGTGATGCGTCATAGGCAGGGGCAACCGAAAGCAGTAGCAGAGTCCCAGGCAGGTAGTAGACAGGCATAGCAACAGGTAACAGCAATACAGGTAACAGACTGGTGTAATGGAAGTGCAGGAACAGACTGGTGTAAAGCAAGAACCAGGAGGTCAATAAACGCAGGTAACCAGACAGCAACCAGAGGTCAGGAGCAATGAAGAGACATCAACAAGCTGACGCAGAGCACAGGTAACAGGTTTCTCAAGCCCCAGGTAGTGAAAGGTCATTGGTCAGGTATTAGGCTAGGAATACACAGCCCAGAAATACCGTTATTTTGAATCTGCCGAAAATCTGACGGTACCCTGTGCTTTATAGACAGAAATAAAAAAATCTGTGCTGTAGTCTATACAGCACGGATTTTTTACAGTCGTGTTTAAAATCCGGCGGTGGAATATGTAACATGTTGCATATTCCGCAGGATTCTGCCGGATTGCCGTCAGATCTCCATAATTTCAATTGTACGGGGCCGAAGACAGATCTGAAAACCAACCGCAGCTTTTGCGCAAATCCCTGGTCCAGCAAATGCCATTTGGAAAACATTTTGACATGTGCTGTGTAGACCCAGCCTTAGTGTACTGTCGTAGACCCAGTGTAGTGTACTGTACCTCGGTGAGCCAGCATGCGTGTGCCCTCTGGACTATGCGATTGTACGCGGGATGCCGTCAGCAGCGAGGACCAGAGCAGGAACGATGACATGTGAGTACGGACATGTTTGCAGGCCGAAGTGGCGACTGTGGCGTGAACCATGACTTAGCCAAGATTCATAGCTTAGGCAAGATTCATATCTTGTTTTTTCTTCATGTTGAAAGATACAGGCAGGGTGGAAAATGCTGCAAAGAATGCTTTCAAAAATAGAACTACTAGAAGTTTATGTAGGGTGAATAAATTAAGAAAAATCTAAATTAAAACCAAAAATTGGTGTGACCACCCTTTGGTTTTGGAGTCCTGGAAGTGATGACGTGGCCCCACAAAGCCCTAATCTCAACATTATCCAGTCTGTCTGGAGGAGACAGAAGGAACAGAGAACCTACATCCACAGAAGATCCGTGCTTACTTCTCCCAATGTTTGGAACAACCTTCCTGCCGAGTTCCTTCAAAACCTGTGGAAGTGCCTAGAAGAACTGATGCTGAAGGCAAAGGGTGGTCACACGAAATATGGATTTGATTTTGATTTGTCTTTTTTTCATTAACTTTGTATTTTGTTGATTGATAAAAATAAACTATTAAGACTTCAATTTATAAAGCATTCTTACTGTGCAGCAATTTTTCCGCATTTGCCTAAAAGTTTTTTACAGTACTGTATATGCTGCAAATATACGTAATGTATTACTCTGACAAGAGCCTCCAATATGTGGCTATGCTATTACGAAGTTATAACACAAAACACGTGTAGGTACGCTACAGATGACAACTGGGAGTGATGCTGTGAGAATTGTATGAAATTCTTATGAGTAATATACAGTATTTAAATGAGTTTTCTCAGCATGCAGTTTCACAGAGCCACTGGCAGCTTTAGACTCACACTTCCTGGTCAGGCTGTGGACGAGTCCATAGCAGTGATTGGCATATCACCTGTGCTATTCCTAGTTATTCCTGTTACAGTAACATGAGCACTGAGATTTATAAAGTGTAGTAGACAAGGCTACAGAGCTTTGAAGAGTGAAAGCTTTTCATTTAGTAAAGTAAACAAACTCTGTTGCTAAAGGTAAGACTCTGAAGGGAGTGACTCACCATGGTTGGACAGACTAATGGTAGCTTAGAGCAATGAGAGATAAGAGAGAGCAGGGAGAGGTGGTTGATAACAAGAGAAATTTTTGTGCTCTAAGAAATCTTCTTTATCTCCTGAACAAAGCAAAATCAATATAGCAATGTTTTTAGTAATAGTCTTCATTTACATTTCTCTACATATTTAAAGCTAATAATTGTGGTGAGAAAACCCCTTTAATGCCCAGTTTGGGTGGTAATACTGCCTGACTATAGAGATAATGGGGACAAATTTATAGAAAAAATTATATGCACTTTCCTGTGACTCTTATTATGGTTTGTTTTGGATTTATCTTTCTGATAACCTCATTGTACCTTTTTAAATGTATTGCTTTGAAAATATCATTGATTTTTAGAAACATTATTTGGGATATTACTCAGAGTAAAATAATATAGACAGTGTAATGTGTGGGCATATAGGGGCATTCATCGCCTATTGATTACCATTGAATTACATTTTTTTACTGTGCCCCATGAAAGCATAGTAAAATACATTTCCTACATATTACTATCATTATTATTATTATTTATTTTAAAGCGCCATTTATTTCAGGATGCTGTACTTTCAAAGGGGGGGCTACATACATAACATAAGTCAAACACGTACAATGGTGACGATAAATGACTAACAACTGATACAGAGTGAGAGAGGGCCCTGCCCGTGAAGGCTTACAATCTACAATCCACATAGTGAAGAAAATGTAAGCGGATGCATTCTGGACCAGTATATGAAAATAGGACCATTAGTGTTGCACTTCGGATTCAGGTCAATGTCAGATTTGACTTAAATCTAAGATATTCAAATTGGCCTGAATCGAATTTTGGTAATAGTCACTAAAAATTTGACTCTAACCCTAATTTGCAGTTACTTTTGAGGCTTCTAGAATTGCTCTCAGCAGAAGTCCAATATCACTTCCGATTTTCCTATGCTATCACTATGTTATGATAACACATTATGTCTGACATCCCTTTTGGTTCCTGTAACACATGGGTAATAAAGGGTAACCAGAAGTGATGTTGGACATGATGGTGGACAACATACTGGAAGTGATGCAACACCAGGTAGCAACATGGGACTGGGAACAGCACTGGACGGTAAGTTAACCCCTAAAACTGTAAACCCCTAAAAATAACCCCTTTTTGGCACATTTTAAAACACTTTTCTGGTGCAACCACATTAGTAAATGAGGGTGAGGGTCATACAACATGAAGGGCAAAGGCATAAGTGAAATGTGAACCACTGACTAGATCGATACTATACTTTATACCATAGTATCATATAGAAATACAACTTCTTTACTATGACTCTGTATTTCAGCTATTCAACTGCTATGACACTTTCCAAATCATTACAGGGATATAATCAAGCTCTTAGTACATAGTATGAACAACACTGAATCCTGTGGTCCTTTCTGTTACTTGCTCCTGTCTTGTATCCCTGCCAAAAATAGAGCCGAGAGCCCACTGCACCTGCACCAATCATGTTGAATTATCAGACCATTAAAACTATGCTTGAATCTCCATGTTGGTCGCCTGCCAAGCACATTAATCTCTATGACTTTTCCAGCCTGTGAAGTTCATGGTGGTCGCTTTCTAGCAGTGCCAGAGTAGACAAGAGACGGGGAAAGCTTTGTGTTTTAACAATCTGTCTGCTCATAAAACGCATTTCAGGTAACGCGGATAACAAGGGTGGGGGTGTTATTCTTGGAAGCCTTTGAGGACTTGCTGTATCTTTTACTACTAAATCTGCCTTATAAAAAGAGTTTTCAGTGTTCCAAATAGATGTAAATCTTGGTCACATGACGCAATCCTGTCACTTTAATGTGGAATATATCTGTTGGTTTAATGCCAAAGCAATTCCAGATTGGGTTTAAAGTCATTTCATAAATGTCTCACTTGAGCCTGACATTTCCCTGTGAGTTTGTGCGTGCCTGGGGAGATTTAACCTGGGTACATTAGTGCTAAGCCTGATTATAGAAGCTTGGGCAGAAGTGTTCTTGAATTTGGATTGAGTTATCTAAATGGCCGTGAGGATCAGTAATACCTCAAATTATTCACTGTTTGTCCTGTCTTTTTATTTTTATGTATAGACGCAGTGAGTTATAGCTAAGCTTTACTTCACCTGGGGAAAAAATACTGTCTGCTTCCACAAGGTCAGGTCATGCATCGTGGTCCAGCAGGAGAGTCCCTATCTAAGACATCTCGGCACCATACTCTACTGTAGCAGCACCCAGAACGTCTTAGGCTATGTTCACACGGCTTATTTTGGGACGGATTTCAGTCCGTAATTTGCGCCGCACTGCGCGAATTACGGACTGAAATCCGTCCCAGTCATAAAGGTAATCCACAGTTCTCATACAGAACTATGGATTCCGTCTCCTCTCCCCACTCGCCATATTTAGTGACATGTCAATTATTCACGGCGGTATACACGCCGTGGATAATGAATGTCTAGGGGCCGGCGAGCCGCCCCCGCTCCAGAGCACACGGCGTAATTGCAGGCGAAATCCGTCCCGCAATTACACCGTGAATAAGCCGTGTGAAATCGGCCATAGTCTGCTGCCAGCTCATCAGGTCAGGCAGCTTAGCATGCTGTAAACTCACGTAGCCCACTCAGAAATTCCACAGCAGTTCACAACCTGGTAGCTTTACGTTCTCCGCAACACCGGTGTTCTCAGTGCACAAACAAATGGGCACCATGTATTGTATAAGCTTTCCATCTCCACTCTGGAACTGTGGCATAGAAGCATGAAAACACAACCATGGTCTGATGTTAATAACTCCTAGGCAGATGCCAATGGTTGCACAGATACCGGCTAACTTATGTGCCCTTTGACAAAAGCATAACCACGTAGTAACCACGCCGTGTATTCCAGCCCTTGAAGGGGTGCTCAATTTTTATAAAATACTTGTCAACCAGTCATGGAGATTATAAAATAAAAAAAATCACTTTATAATCTTGCTCTATTCCAGGGCCGCCGCTGCTTCCAGTGCTCCAGGCCGATGACGTTGCACTCATTGTTCATGTGACCCTGCAGCTATTCATAGGCTGCAGTGGATTCTTGGATATACAGCACATGAATGCTGAGGTCTGTGATTGGCTGCAGCATCAAGCAAGCACTGATCGCGGGGTCATCAGTGTTTGCACCAGGATCAGCAATGGTGCTGGAACAAAGCAGGTTGAAAAGTGAGTTTGTTTTTTCTATTTTATAACCTCTCCAACTGGCTGACAAGCATCTTGTCAAAATGGAAAAACTCTTTAATGTAACACTGACCACCAAACTAAGCCACAGTGTTCCACAGTCAAGCCCTTATGCACCTCTTTCAGCAATATGGTCAACTAAGGCCGTTATTCCCTGCCGCCGTGTTACTAAAGTACAACAGAAGCACAGCCAAAGTATACAGAAAGTAAATGATAAACCATGGAAAAAGCACAGGGCGACATATACGAATGGGGCTGCGCCAGTTTTCTGGCATACAGTGCCCTGTTCTATAGATGTATAAACAGTCACACGATCTCTGGGGTGTTCTGTAGAATTCGTAGAAGTAGACACATTTATGAATGTTTGACGCCAAATCTAGGCGCAGAACAGTGAGAACAGCCAGACCAGGGTAAAGGTGGTGCCGGAGCCAGACTTGTGGTATTGGCTCCACACTGCGCCTGTATATATGACCTGCAGAAGAACAGACCAGGGTAAAGGTGGTGCCTGAGCCGGACTTGTGGTATTGACTCTACACTGCCCTGTGTGTATGACCTGCAAAAGAACAGCCAGACCAGGGTAAAGGTGGTGCCTGAGCCAGACTTGTCGTATTGGCTCTACACTGCCCTGTATGTTTGAGCTGCAGAAAAACAGCCAGACCAGGGTAAAGGTGGTGCCTGAGCCAGACTTGTGGTATTGGCTCTACACTGCCCTGTATGTATGAGCTGCAGAAAAACAGCCAGACCAGGGTAAAGGTGGAGCCTGAGCCAGAGTTGTGGTATTGGCTCTACACTGTCCTGTATGTATGACCTGCAGAAGAAAAGCCAGACCAGGGTAAAGGTGGTGCCTGAGCCAGACTTGTGGTATTGGCTCTACACTGCCCTGTATGTGTGACCTGCAGAAGAACAGCCAGACCAGAGTAAAGGTGGCGCCTGAGCCAGACTTGTGGTATTGGCTCTACACTGTGCCTGTATGTATGACCTGCAGAAGAACAGCCAGACCAGGGTAAATGTGGTGCCTGAGCCAGACTTATCATATTGGCTCTACACTGTGCCTGTATGACCTGCAGAAGAACAGCCAGACCAGGGTAAAGGTGGTGCCTGAGCCAGACTTGTCGTATTGGCCCTAAAATGGGCCTGTATGTATGACCTGAAGAAGAACAGGTTCATACATTCTGGCGCATTCTACACTACCTTAAAGTTATTTAGAATTGGCCTCTGAAGCAGAAGACAACTGAGAAAATAGCACAAAATACAAAATCTAAACCCTTAAAATCAAGGTCAAACTAGAAGAGTAAAACAAGACTGATAGGCAGTAAACGAACCATCAAACAACCCAATGGCAATACCAAAAAAGACAATGGAACCTGTTACACTAAAAGAGCAATCTGTTCGCCCGTATAAGAGCAGAAGAAGCTGGGAAGTTTTATATATAGTTTTGTGAGAGAAGATTCAGTAGTACTTGAAGCTTTATTATTAAGATTTCTACTTATCCGATGCTTAGGAGTCCAGTGGGCAGTAGAGATTGACAGCCTTCCCTTCCTGCTCACAAGTCTCCTAAGGATAGCATAGGAAGAGCAAGGATTTCAATCAAAAAGCTATACAATCTGCTGTACACACTGAAACAAGGAAAGCTGTCAATCAAGGTATGTGAGTGATGTCAGTAGGACTTCCACTGTCACTTAAAGGGCCTTAACCACAAAGTAAAATTGATGTGGGAATCCTGTAGCATTTTTGTTTTAGCTGCTTTCATCTCCAGGGGATAGGACCAATGACAAGAGCTCCTCAGTCCTGGCCACACATGCCCAGACATCAACGCTCTTTTTAAGCAGCTGCTGATAGTCTCTTCCCTGCCTAGCAATCAGACACACTTATTGCTGAGTGTTCCCCCAGATGCTGTCATTCTAATCCTGTCCTCTGTACTCCTTAGTAAGTAGTTAAACAGGGCAAATAAATAAAAGCAAAAAGAAACCTCAGTCAGGTATGTGCATTGAGAAAAGAAAATCCATGTGTTTGGTTCCTGTAGGGATTTGAACCTAGGACCTCTTTGCTGAAAGGCAGATGTGCTAACCACTCAGCTACACTGTAGCTACTGACAACTCTTTACATAAACAGAACTTTTTTTGATTAGAATAAGCACACTGTGGGGGAAGGCATGGTGATATCAAGCCTGCTGGGTCACATGATATGCAGTTCAAACAAATAATACACACATCCTTTTGAGCACACTGAAAGCTGAACAGGACAAATCAGAAATGAAATGCCTGTGTGGTAAAACCCCTTTAAGGAGTCCTTTTAGGAGTTACTCTTATTTTCAATCAAAACTCCTGCTCCAAATGATATAAAACTCTATATCAGAGAGCTCAGCTTCACTTCTTCTGCTCTCAGATAGGGCAGCATAAACCACCTTACAGGTTCCCTTTTTATGATGTGCACAAGTGCTCTGATTGGAAGAACAAAGAGCTCTCTGCTTGATCCACTCTTTGGCTGTTCAGGCTAACATCAAACTGACTGATTGACTATCCATCTGTATGCATTTGCTCAGCATCCTGTTCAATGCTGCTGAAGGAACCAAAGTGGCAGCAGCACCAGACTGTTAGGGGAGCACAGCGAGCTAAGTACATTACATACATAATGAAATAGTACACAGGCGAGTCACATTATTCTGACCAGCAGCTAATATCCAGAGTAAAGGTTGTGTGCAGCAGGGACAGCAGCTAGATGGGTTCGAGGTGACTCAATAAGGTCCTGGTAGCTTGTCCCAGGTATTTGGAGCCATGCTGACTGCAGATGTTAAATGGTCCATAGAGCCAACACCACCATCGAGTTACCAAAGATGCTCAACTAGGTTCAAGCCTGGAGAGTTAAGGAGCCAAGGTTGTGCTTGGAAGTCTTGGTCATGCTTTCCATCCAAAACATGTGACATATCACAATCTCTTCTTGGAAGATCCCATCTGCCCCAGGGAAGACATCCAGCATGATTAGGACACGTGATCCACAAAGATGGATTCATACCCAAATTGGTTAAAAGTGAATTCCACATGAATGAGTGACTCAAAGAATGCCTTGGAAACATTCCCCAGACCATAAGGCTGCTACCACCAGCTTGTGTTCTTCCAGCAATGGTTGAAAGGTGCTTGTTCACTGATGTTTCCCATCTGCCATGCCAATGTCATGTGTTCAGTGAAGCAGAAAATGTGACTCATCGGACAAAGTAACCCTTTGCCAATCAGCGAAGGTTCAACTTCGATAATACTGCAGTGAAAATTGAAGCCTTTTCTGCCAACGCACTTTGTTAGCAGAGGTGTAGTGACCATATATCTGCTCCAGAGCCTCATACACAGGAGGGTTCACTGAACTGTTGTTGTAGACATGTGTATAGTAGCCCTCTGTTTTATTTTGGTGGTGAGCTGCTCCATTGCAGCATATCCGTCCGCCCTCGAGCAACTTCATAGCCAGTGTTAACCTCTCCCATCAATGGCATTTGGTGCTCCGCAGTTTTCACATCACTTATTTGCAATGGCCCTATTTGTCCACTCACCATACACTTTCACCACAGCAGCACGAGACCAGTTTACCAACTGCACAGTTTCACAGACACTACCATCCTTCCTTTTTGCAACTCTAAATCGCCTCTTTCACCTACGACAGCAACGAGGGTTTTTGGTGTGCCCCCCCCTTTTTTTCCCCAAAAAAGCCAACTCTCCAACCTGATTTCCTTCTTTAAACAACGAAACTGCTGATTTTGGGAAAGTAGGAAAGGGGTTTAAATAATAAAGTGCATAGGTTTTTGATTTACTGAATGACACACCACTAGTTTTGACGATTATTATCGCCCAAAGTTAAAAAATCGGGGGCTCGGGTATTTAAACGTTGATCGGTTTTTTTTAGATCACACATAATTTGGGTTAAAAATCTGTGCAAAATTTCTATTAATATCGAGCCATTTTTGGCGCTCCTGTCATTTTGGGGCCAGCAAATCAGCTTACGGAAAAAGGGGCAGGGTGAGATGGGGTGTGCGACGTCATGACCGGGATGTGTAGGGTTGCAAAGGGGCTGGAAAAATCCCCTTTGACCTCGTTTTACATAAAACGGGCCCTTCCTGTTCAAAATCGTTTTGTGTCAGCGCCCTCAAAGCAGTGGGAACCGTGCGCTCTGCCTCAGCCCAAAACAGCCCCCCCAAACCCCCCACCACCCAAAAAATTATTCAAATTTTTTCAGAGACAGCTCTATTTTTAGCTGTGCCCCTTTAAAAAGTTATTTAGATCAAAAGTTTTCCCAGATTTTTTGGGTAGTTAGGCAGAAAAATTTTTAAAGGAGCATCTCCCGCTGAAAGTCACAGGGGGGAAAGGGGGGGGGGGGCCCCCGTGGGCAAACCCACAGACAAGCTTATAAAGGATACGGGAAATTTTGAAACAGCCAAAACTTTGTTTGGGACTTTGGGCATTGCCTTATATTAGGATAAAAGATTTTTTCTGAATGCAGGTCTATTTGTTAGGTAAAAAACCCCACTTTTTTATCAGATTCCCCCAATTTCAAAATATGGTTTCCCTTTTAAATTTTTGGGCCCAGTCCCTTTGTTAAAATAAGCCCCTTGAAATTTAAAATTTTTAAAACACGCAATTTTGTAGTCACCACGGTTGATAGGTGCCAAAAAATACCTTTTTTTTTCCCGGGTATACATTTTTTTTTCGTTTTTTTCACTTTGGCGCTGCCCAACTTGTTTTGATAGGGGCCATCGGGCAAAAAAATTTAAATCCAGAACTTTTGTGGGTCACCACAGGTGTACGATAGGTCCCCAAAAAATCCCTTTTTAAATATCTGAATACTTTTCAGACAGGTGTTTTTTTCACTTTTGGCCCATAAAAGCTTTTTTTATAGATCTCCTTTGCAGTTAAATTTGAAAAAACAGCTTTTTTGGGTAGTAAACCACAGGTAAATTTGATAGGTGCCAAAAAAAAAACCTTTTAAATTTTTCCTTTATACTTTTCCCAGATAGGGTTTTTTTTTTCATTTTGGGGCGCAGGCCAGCTTTGTTGATAAGCCCCCCCTTGAAATTTTAAATTTAAAATTCCAGCAATTTTGTAGTCCCCCAAACGGTTATCGTTAGGTGCCAAAAATACCTTTTAATATTGTAAAACTTTTTGACAGGTTTTTTTTTTCACTTTTGGTCAGTCAAGCTTTTTTGTAAGATCTACTTTGCATTTAAAATTTTGAATACAGAAATTTTGTAGTCACCACAGGGAATTGATAGGTAAAAAAAAAATCCCTTTTTTTTTTACCCCTTTATACATTTCAGACAGGTTTTTTTTTTCACTTTGGCGCAGGCCAGCTTGTTGATAGAGCCACATTGCAGTTAAATTTAATCCAGAAAATTTTTTTTTTGTTTTGGGGGGGAAATTTGAGAAAAGCGGATTTGCCGTTTTTTAAATTTAAGAGATTTTAAAAAACTCTTCCATACCTTCTCAAAATTTGAAATTTTTCTGACATGGGGGCCCAAATTTCAGGTGGTAAGCGAGCAAAGGGGGGGGTTTTACAGGAGGTAAAAGGTACGAGAAAAAGGTTGTCCTTCCAGGCTGGCGAAAAACACCATGCCAGCGGATCGCATTCCCAGGACCGTCGGGCCCTGTCTTTTTTTGGGTCAGGGGCCCTGTGAATTCAAAAAGAACAGCGTCGCCAATCTTTTTCTTCAGTGGTTAAGGGAAACCCGCACCAGCAGCCCTTACCCCCTCGTCCCCGTCCCCGGGCCAAAAAATGTTTCATCAGCATCATCACATCCGCCCAACATAAAGCACCCCAAATGTAAATCGGGGTACCCACCACCGTGGATAACCCTTTTTTCTGAAGCCCCTTTTTGATGACAAAAACCCGGTTGGGTCAGAAGGCTTTGAAAACAGATCAAGGGGCCAAAGGGGGATTTTTTTCCCCTCCCCTGACCCCCTTTACTGATGCCTTCAGGGAAAGAGAAGGAAGCCGGCCCCAATCGGCAAAAATCCCGGCGGTCGGAAAATTGCCTTCCCAGCCCCTTTTGGGCTTGAAAGCCTGCAGCCCCTGGATGCAGAATGTAAAGGAGGGACGAAGTAAATTTTGTGTTGAGGGTTTGATGTTTAAAACGACATTCCCGGACCCAACGGGGTTCTTTTCGGGCCAAAAATTTGCTTGTGAGCGCTTCATCATGGATGGGAGGAAGACGTTTGGGTAGTGTCATAAGGGTCCCGCCTCAAAAAGGGAGAGGGGGGTTGGGAAAAGTCCGCTGATATGACCCCCGCCAGCCACGGAAAGGGGAAACCCCCGCTCCTCGCTTATCGCCGTAAAAAAGGTCCAGGCCCCCCAAAAGCCGGGGGCTTCTTTAGAAAGCCTCTGATTCCCCCCGTCATATGCGCCTTTGCCGAAAAATGCATATTTTAAGGGCAAGGAACCTTGGGTGTTTAAAACCCCCAAAAACCCATTTTCCAAGTCACATCCCGCGAAGGGCAATGTTGAAATGGAGGCAACATTTGGGCCCAAAAAAAACCAGACCGACGGGGGGCATAAACCACTGTCACCCCCCCCTGTCTCCACCCCTCTTCCGACCCCCCAAGCATTACCACTCCCCCATTTTCCTCCCCGGGAGTAAATGACCCAGGGATCATTCCCCGTTTCCCACCCTCCACCGTCGCCCGAGTACCACCTAAACCCCGGGAGCCCCTTTTCAAACCCCCTTTTTCCTTTCCCGGGCCATTTTGACACCCGAGCCTTTA